>JAGDQP010010076.1:40831-56961 GCA_022664845.1 Lepisma saccharinum
TATATTGCAATTAGTTCCATCTCAAGGTGCTTTTTCATTTACTTCTACTGCACTATTAGTCCCTATTAACAGTGGAGAATTAAATTGAAAACCATAAAATTTGAAGAAAAACAGTTAAGAAAGAAATGGTTTTATGAAAACGTTATGCTTTAAATTGAGTTCCAGAAATCGTTAAGATCTAGTGTCTTGGGTTTAATTCCTTTAAGACTGAATAAGTAGTTGGGTAACAATGTAGACAGTAAAAATCCTTCTCCGCTTTCAACAATATTACTTAATAAATATAATAATGCAATAAGCCCTATTTTCAAACTTATTCGAACCGCATTTTTGCTTACTGATTAACATAGGCGCAAATTAAATACAAGTAACTTTTACGTCTTTCTGTGCGATGACTCTCTACATAGAAACTTTAATTACATTATTATTAAAAAATACATTGTCCAGCATATCGTTTATCAGTAAAAATCTATTTATAAATTAACACTTAACATTTGCTTATAAATATATGTACAATAGTACTTTTACAATTTAGATAAAACTTTTCAAAGTTGTTCGTTCTCTGTGTTCTTGTATGGTACTATACAGTCTATTCTATTTAATACTGATTGTTTTAAAGTTTTGAAGTACTTGAATTTTCCTTGAGAGATCCTTTGCTGTACGCTTTATAAGCCAAATTATGAGGGTCGGCATCCGGTTTCACTAAATCTTGTAAATTACGTCCATGTGTTCTGTGTTCTCCGCGGTGATGTGAATGACTGACAACCTCATACTTGGGCATGGAGTCCTTGCTCGTAAGTTTCTTGATTCCAACGATAGATGACAGTACCAACGCGACTAAGCCAACCATGAGAGCTTTACCTGCAATCAAGGCCAAGGTTCCGAGTTTTAGAGGTATCAGTGTTCCGGCTTTCATTATTAATCCCATCATTAGTGGCATCAGCATCTTCTTTATCTTTCTGCCTGAAAGAAATTAGAGATAAATTTTATTTTCAAAAAGGTTTAACTTCCTTAAAATGAACATAAAAAATGTACACACAACTGAAATTTTCATAGTAATACTAGTTTTACTTTGACGTGACTCGAACTTAGAAAGAAGGTTTCAGAGATCTAACACGGTGAATGGTATTTTGTTGCACAGTTATACAGAGCGTTCAAATATTAATGGTCAATATTCTAGGAAGGAAAAGTTCTCATCGAAATGTTGGTGTCTCCTGTGAGTGAGTGGTAACGCTCGCATCTTTGGAATCAGGGGGTCCTGAGTTCGATTGTCGCTGGGGACATAAGTGGTTCGAAGCCAACGTTAAACTGAAGGTCCCGTCATTATGACGCCATCTTCATCCGAAGGAAGGTAATGTCAAACCACCATCGGTTCATCATGCCGATTGTCATTATGTCACTTATAAACAGTGTTTAAAAAGTTCCCTACAATTTTTTGGTAAATGAGGCCACCGAAAAAAATTTCCGGTGGCCATTTGTAATCACTGTTGGCCTCATAATATATTTTTATTGACGTTAAATATTAATTACATGCATGTTACATGATAATGCACCATCTTATTGAAATTACTAAGAACTAGGATGAATTATCATGCAAATAAAAAAACATGAAAGTCCTCCCTTCTAGAATTTTCCTATCTTCCAAGAATGGTTTTCAAACCAGAACGTCGAAATTAGGACAATTTAAAGCAACGAACTGGTGGACAAAATTGGCCAACAGGTGTGTCCAGGTGGCCAAATCTAATGATTGGTGGCCCTGGCGCGCTAGGTTTGCATACTTTTTAAACACTGCTTAGAAATACGGTACCATAAGAATTAATCCTGTAAGTAATTAGACAATAAATTATATAGAACCAAAACAAAAAATTCAAAATATGCCTAGAAGTGTCTAAAGTGACCACCGCATCGTCAGAAATAATGACATTATATCACTACAAAGATAGACTACATATATAAGCGGTGTCGGCTTAGCAAATAGCATTCGAAGTAGTACCCAATACACCCAATTAAGCTATGTTTACTATTGGCGAATGTCATTTGGAAGGGATTTCCATGTTTGCCCTATTAAACAATATTATTCCTTGACAAAAAAAGTTGCGAAACATATCTATGTAGCACAAATAGTACGCTGTCAAGATATGAATTCATTCGTGATGATGCCACCGTAATTTTGAGCTTCGAAACTATTTATAGTATACCACGAAATTTCTTCAAAGGGATTTTTTTCTTCTTTTGATGCAAATAATTACCCCTTGAACTTTTTTTCTGGAGACACACTGGATAGATAGAATATCGAAAAAGGCCCGACAAGCATGTTTGTATAGAAACCAAATATTTGCATTTAAAGGGTGTAAAAGTTGAAAATAAGAAAACAATGTCATGAAAATAGTGGTTTTATTCTAAAAAAAAAAAGTGTTCAAATTCGTTTAATATACTCCTAAATTAAACCTGGCCTGAGCGAACAGACAACGTACAATCAAACTGGACAAGCAGAAGTTAAGTACAGGTTGACAATAAAAAAAATCTATATTCTGATCCATTAGTTTCTTTTGGCTTGAATGTCGGAGTGCATTTTTAAATTTACCGCCTTGGCGCGACATTGTTTTCTGGAGACGCAGTTTATGTTTTGACCGCGCTGTACTCCACAATCAGATGTTTGGTCCAGATTACTGTCGTCTGTGCACAGTAGGGTTTATCTGGTACGTATGTTCGATTTTTCACCGCTTGATGGCAATGTATTGGTTAGATATATTTTTTAAAATTTTGGCGTTTTTTTGTTTTTCTCCCTGTTTATTGGCATTCAATTAAATTTAAAAATTAATTAACTAGTGGAAAACTAATAAAGATAGAAATTAAAAACTGGTCTTAATAAATTCCCAGAGCACTAATTTGTTTTTCATTTAGTAATTTAATTTTCTTTCTTTAAAGTACTGTACAAGTACAGTAGGTAGTCTTATGCTGTTAAATATATAAATACATTTAAAAAATCCGGCAGTACTCAGGCCTCGAAGTGACCGGATTTTTGTCAACTTGTATAGACTGAATAATCCTATAAGGCTTGCCTATAAGCGTAGACAACCAACTATACAGGAATGCGTAACGGGTTCCCGAAGACTAGGGGTACAATGGTAAAATCGATCGTTGGTAAACGCTGTCTTACAAAACATCAGAGGACTAATATTTGTTTCCTCTGGGAAAATCTTCGTTATAAGCTAAAAATACTGTCTGATAGAACAGGATTGTTAATTTCCTTCCAGTAACCGCAATATTATTAATCCTAGTTGTACGAAATTATTTGTGTTCTTACAATAAATTTATTTCTAAGAAAACCTGGAAGTATGTAATGAAAGATAATTTAAACAGTAAATTTTGTTGGATAATAGTTATACGATCAACAAGACAATTCTTTAACATTTTATATAAGCGAATTGTAGTTGACGTTGACCCGTAGTTCTGTTATTTTATTTGAAAAGAATTATGGGTAATGCAGGCAGATATGTCCTAAGCCCGTCGCATGGTTGAAGAATGACATCCTTTAACGAGCTCTCTTCAAGGGACTGGAATAGGAAATTGACATCTCGTAGGTGACGAACGAAACCACTAAAACACAAAAAATACTTATACAATAATGAATTTGAAAATTTACTAACTTCTGAGAAATGTATCCGATATTAATTCGTAGATACCGACATCAGAGCTACTAATATGTGAAAATAAAGTTTCACTCTTTCAAATACAGGAATATATTGTTTTCCGTTCCAGTATGCATTCATATGATTCGTCTAGCAAAAATAAACTGTTCACTCAACAATAAAGTGACAACAATAGTTACCAAACAACTTTTACATTGTATGAAAAAATGTCTTGTTGTAGGAAGAGAATATGACATTAAAGGAACTAGAACAGTCTTGTTGACTGTATAACACAATCTTGTTGTTTTCACAGAACTCCGATTCTTACAGAGAACGACATTGTTTTGTAAAGTAAACTCACTAACTCTACAAAAATCGATCTGTAGTTTTTCTGACAGCAGTTTTTTGTTGTTGTTGCATATATTAATTTTAATTTTCTTCACTATTAAATTTCTTCACTATAATATTTACCAATAAGCCATCTGTTACTATTTCTTGACAATTAGTACAACCCTAGCAGATGAACATAAATTACGAGTGTTTTAAAATAAGGTCTGATTTTCTAAAAATAATGAAATCGCGACGATTAAGGGGGGCAGGCTATGTAGCTCGAGTGGGAGAAAAACGAAGATTATCCATCGTGGTTGGTAAACCGGAAGGAAAGAGACCGTTAGGAAGACCGGGACGACGTTGGGAGGATACTATTAGAAGGGATCTTCGATGAATAGGTGTTTGTGATGAAAACTGGCTTTATCTTGCTCAGGATGGAATCCTATGGAGAACGTTTGTTACTGCGGCGATGAACTTGCGAGTTCCATACGCCATAGAGTAAGTAAGTAAGTACTAATATTTACCTATACACGGAGGTGGGTAGGTCTGTGCGTTATTCTTTGTATATGCGTAAACCTTTCAATTCACTCTTATTGAAGACCTGTAAATTGTGGACAAAACAGCGAAAGATTTTGGAAAGTTAGATCCAATTCGTAGCATGACCTCAAGACTTCTAAAGTATTGCATAAAAACTTCGACGCATTCATCTTTCGCGATGTCTGCAAATGTCAGATGAGCGAGTGGTTAACATGTCTTTAATAATTTAGTCTCGTTACTATGAAAAACAGAAAATAGTCTAACATTCTAATGTGGTATGAGTCCATGCTATGTTTGAAGCAAGTTGGTGTAACCGTTGTCACGTGAGGCGCGAATGTAAGTTTTTAATAAATTAGTCTTGTTTCCATGGAAACGGAAAACAAGTTGGAAGTTTTAGTGTGGTTGAAACGTGGAAGGTTGTCCACTCTCTTAGAATACCAATTTTGGAGGGACTAGGTCCAGTTGTTCTTACGTAAGGTTTAAGAATGTGTTTTTTTAAAGCACCGTTACCATAAAAAAACATACCAACTTTTCTTGAATCTGGAACCTTATAAATCTCCTGTAGTAAAGACACTACCACTGTACAAAAATTGGTCATCATTGGACTTGAAAATCGTCGGAGCAGGTTTGTTTAACTACTTCATATAAATATTATGTACAGTTAGACCTATAGAAATGATTTAAAAGCCGTACTCGAAGGCGATTAATGACACAGGCATTTTTCACCATTCTCCTCAATGCCACGTGCTAAAATGTCAGGATGAATTCAGACGTGAAACCCTGCATGCTACTTTTTTACAGAATTGGGTTAGTTTGGTGCTGCACGTTTTCTGAAGGATGACATTTGCTTGTAATGATGAAGGCTACTGCTCTCATAATGAAGCCTAAGTACTGGATACAATGAGGACTGTTTTGAAGACCCATAACCTTGAATTCTTTAAAGAATTTTGTACAGTTAGTGACAAAGAAAAATCTTAACATTAAAGTAGCTAGGTCATACCATATGAAATCGACTAATTTTAAAATTAAATGGAAGCAACACTATTTTAAAATATTTGAAAAGTTCCACATTCATTTTATCGAGTTAGCAGAGGCGAAATGTAAAATTATAGTTTTTCTTCATCTGACCATTTGATCGTCGCAGCCATTTTTCATCGGGCATGTGTGCGTCATTGACCGTTTAAAGAGCTTTGCTAAAACCTGCATTACAAAACTTATAACAAAGTTATAAGGCTGAAGTTGGTGTCATTGTGATAGCACAGGACTAGACTGTCACATAAAATTGATATTTGCAAGATATATGCGAGATTGCTTCATTGTGCAATTTTCGTAATGTTTTTAAACATATTTGTGGTGCATATTCTAGCCTAAAATTTGTCATAGTGTATTTCTGCGTGTTTCTAGGAGAAAAATGGGTGCAACTTTTCTAGAATTAAATAATTGTCACTTTTTGAAGGTCGCAAAAAACTAATGTAGGGACCACATAAAAATCTAAACATAATTCAGTCATTGAATTGTGACGGCCTTTGAATGTACACATTTTCCCCTTTGTTACTTAAATCCACTTTGGGTGGGACGAAAGTTTAAAATAAGGATAAATTGTGCTTTATTAGTGCAATCAATATCATATTATCAAATTTATCAACTTGTGTGATCGGGAAAAATTTTAAGCCATGATGATATAAAATTATCTCTTTCTTAGGCTCCACCAACAAGTTCTGCGTAACCTTATCGAACCGTCCTGTCCGTCTGTTGACAACTTGCAAGTCAGGAACTACTACTAGGGCTACTTGAGACAGTACAAACCCGTATCTTTCATTTAGATCGCAGGGGGATTGTCCCGAGTTTCGGAAGGGGAAGGGAACTACCAGGGTTAGGAAGATGATTGAAGTGTCGTTGGAAATATTTCGAAAATACAAATTCAAACCTATGTAGGTAATTCAGATCATAGTGGCGGGTACCAAGTTGCGGAGGGGGGGGGGAATTTCCACTCAGGAACTATTAGGGCTAGAAAGGTGTCTTTGGAAATGTCTCGGAAATGTTTTTCCAACGGAACATTGATTATCCAAATAGGATGCTTGCTGCTGAAGTCAGGCGGTAGTACATGTGCAAAGTCCCCTGAATGGGCTCCTTCTTACTTGTTTTATTTTTGCTGTATTCCAAACTACTCCTCCTCTACACTTAGTGAAAAAGCATTCGATCCTTGCGAACATAAGACCATTACGTATTAATGTTACAAGACACAGTACATACAACTTAGCAATATTTTCTTACACGTGACAAAATAAACCAATTAGAGTCAATAGAAACTATTTATACTAGAAACTTATATTCAATATTAATGTTAAATTGAATACAAATAATAAAGCGGAAATTATTTCCTAAAAAATTCCATTAGAATAAAATTTCCGCTTTCCTTTAATATGAAAAAAAATCGTAACGTAACTTCTATACAATAGATTGAAGGGAAAGGTGGTTGACAGAGTCATCTGCTGGACAGAGTGATATCATTTCAAACACTTACACGTCCCAAAATTGGCACTTTCAAACAGCATTATAAATTAGTGCATTCAGTAAGCGTAGTGCAAAGTGATTCCGCCACATACATCCCTGTGGGGGATGTCAACCCCAAAAATCTCGGCAACGCCCCTCGACTTTAAATTGTTTGCTGTGAAAAATCGATAGAACCCGTTCAAAACTCCACTTATACCCTCCCAATTTTGACTTTACCCCCGGAACTGAAAATCCTGGCGGAACTCTTGGTGGTGCATGTACTTAAGCGAATTTGAAACTTGTAGAAACAAAGAAAAAATGTATAGAAATAAAATTACACATGATGTTCGCAGTTTTTTGTTTGGTGGGAGAGACGGAGGAAAGAAGAGAGAGGGATCTTTTTACCAGATTCGATATTACGATAAACAGATGTAAGTTGGGTTGCCTAACTGCATAGCGTTATTATATACTAATGTTCAAATAGTGCAACAAACATGGATTTCAGTACCTGTGAAGAAGTATCTCATGAAATAAGGGTATTGAATTATATTAACTATGAGAAGACGCTTCCATATAACGGAGATGTTACAACTTAACAACAAAGTACAAGAAAATACGAGAAAAAGCAATAACTCGGAAATTTCCTGTAAAATTATGTTTACTTTCGTTTAGTGTAAGTTGAGGTGTCATTTCCAATATTTTCCCCCTCTTTCTTTGACCTATAGTGACACCTATTGTGTTATTTATCTGAATTGGATTGAAAGTTTCGTCATTTAGTGCTTCCATATCAACGTATCCTTTTTTATTGTTAGTTTTAACAATATTTAGCACCAAAGTTTCTTCCTTGACGATGGACTGATTACACAACATCGCATGCTACTAAATTGTAACGTAACAAAACGCGTGTTCGCGCACTGTTCTTGCTTGTAGCTTACACATACACTGCCTGCCATCTATGAGGCAAAATTGTAAGCTTAAAAATACGAGATATGAAATTGTCTCCCTATCGTACATCGATGATGGCATTTAAGTTTATTATCTGAAAAAAAAAAAAGAGTAAAAGAAGAGTTTTGACACACTGCGTAGTTTGCACTCTTCAATATAGCGTCAATATTGTGCAGGAGGAAGAATTAAAACGAAAAGTTTCTAAAGAAGCAGTGGTAATTTTATAATATGAACTTACGATGCTGGTACTAGGCAGGGTTTCTGCCAGGATTTTCAGTTTGGGTGTGTCAAGTCAAAATTGGGGGGGTAAATGGAGCTTTACACGCTTTCTATCGATTTTACACCGCATAAATTTCAAACGTTGGGGGATGTTGTCGATAATTTGGGAGGTGAAACCCCCACAAGCGGGTGTATGGTGGAATCACTGGTCCTAGTCCGTGTGAGTAGGGTGTAATTAAAAATAGACTTGTCAAACAAAACAGTTTCGTATAATAAAAGGCAAAACATGTACAAACCAAAACATTGTGACTCTAAGTCTCATATTGTTATCTGTACCGGATATCTCTACCCGCTTTCATTAAAAAAGGTATCACAGTGATTCCGCCAGAACCCTCCCCCCCTGTGGACCCCCAAACTTAAAAGTTTTTGCTTTGAAAAATCAATAGACACCGTACAAAATTTCACTTACACTCTCCCAATTTTGACTTTACACCGCCCCAAATAGAAAATTCTGGCGGAAATCCTGAGCTAGTCTACGTTACAATCGGTTGCTAAAAACATGTGCAAATATTTACACAAATAAAAGTAGGGTAAACCAGGGCTATTTCGATCAAGGGGTAAAACAGGTCGTGATTTGCGAGGTTGTATTCAGTGTGCACTCTATCGACTAAAGCACTATTGGTGGAAAACTCTCTCAACTCAAGACGTTTTTAACCTGTTTCTTTCTGATCGATGGCCCCGGTCTACCCTAACTTAGAGTGGACCCGATGACAGCATACTGAACTTAATTTAGTATAAATAAATAAACTAAAAGAAATGTTAGATATTGATACGGGCAACAGAAGTGAACGTGAATATTCAGTAAATTTTTATTAACGTCCTAACCGAACTGTCGAGCTTTTAAGGATGGGACCTACAGCTTTGGCAAAGTGGGCTCCTAATCATTCCGTTCAATTCATCCTGACGGTATTTGAACCCGTGACCACACACACACAGAAAGTGAGCGCTCTAACCTTTCATCCACCCCGAGGTCAAAAGTGAATACTGAAAATCCATTATAAAAATAGTGAAAACCCGATTGTTATACATAAAATATCATAGAAGTGCAGATAGTATAGAAATATCGTACGGCGAGGTCAAGGTGTCAGTAGATTGAAACCGCCAAAATAAACCCAAGGTCACTCACTCAAAATCTGAAGTCAGTTTCTCTGTGTACTTACTCTCATTTAAGCGCTATAGTGTGCGTTACAGTGTGAGTGCATATAATAAAAAATTACTGTATTTGAAGGTTGTAGCTTAACCAAATTGAATGTGGTTAGATAAGTTGAGATCACTGAACCGAAATCAGAAGCCAGTTTCTATCTAGTTGTGTTTCTTATGGTGCTAGCGCGAGTTAAAAAAAACTGAGTGCATATTGTACACAAATACTATAAAACAAAGTTTTATTCTTGC
Source organism: Lepisma saccharinum (assembly GCA_022664845.1). NCBI lineage: Eukaryota > Metazoa > Arthropoda > Insecta > Zygentoma > Lepismatidae > Lepisma > Lepisma saccharinum. The sequence goes on from JAGDQP010010076.1 coordinate 50,437, forward strand.
TAGATTGATAACCTACGTATTCATCGACGTTTCGGAACTCTAATCTGACGTCATTGTTTGTCCATTTGCTCTCGTTTAGACACTAGAATGGACGAACGTTCGAAGTGAAGTCAAAGAAGAGAGGTGTACCCCAAAGCTTCGAACTCATTTTGAAGAAACCTTTCTAAAAACAGCTCAACCGCCTATGTAGTCTTAGTAGCGCCTGAGTACTAGTATCTTAGTTTAAAATTGTCAACGGACAGATATAGAAAGTATATGGAACTTTCAACACGTCTTGCTCAGACCTTTCGTACAACACGTCAAGCACCTTCCTTGTCCTTGTAGTTCCTGAGATTGTGGTTCCTAAGTGTGAAAGTTCTTGACGGACGGACGAACATACATAAGCGATATAACGACTTTGAGCTTGTCTCACCGAGATCTTTTCAGTAATACTTCAACCACATTCGTAGCCATACTTATTTCTGAGTTGAAAGTTGGTGACATTTTATTATTATTATTATTATTATTATTATTATTTAGGGGGCCCACCTTTCCACCCCTGCTTCTCTGCGTTCTTTTCATAGGTTAGGTCGTGCACTTGCAAGGGCGTGCAAGTTGGTGACAGACGTAAATAACGATAATTATAAGGTTTACTAGTTTTGGTGTCGCTGTTGCCTAATATATATATATATATATATATATATATATATATATATATAAAAATTGGAGGGTCCGCCAGAAAATAATATAAATAAAAATTCTAGTGACACATCCCAAAAGCGTCAAGTATATCGGAATTTGGGGTGGTGAATATTGTAAAACTTGAGTGTGATAAAATCCTGCTACACAGAATGGTGTAAAGTACAAAAATTCCGTAAAGAAATCTGTGACGTCAGCACGCTGGAAACGACTTCTCAGATCTGAAGTGAGTTTCTTTGTTAGTTCCGTTCTCCAATTTCACTGAAGTACGCTTAGAACAAACATCTAACAAAGAAAACGCCCCATAAATCTGATATGAGTTTGTCTTGATTTGCTTGCATTGTGATGTTTCCTTGTGTTCCTCCGTTCATGCCTTCCAGAGACACAAAACAAAAGCTAAAAAATCTCAAAAAAATGTTGGTGTCCTGATAAGGTAGTAAATTACCTCACTTACAAAAGACTCTGTAAATGGTGCTGACAATAATTAGAAAGAGTCTATATACAAGTTTTATAATATTGTAACCAATTACGATGATTATTTCCACTCCATAAAACTATATTCAGTATCCTAATGTGATCTACTGATTTTGTTTTTATATCTCCTTTAGGGTCAAAAATGGAAATCCAGTATAAAATATCCCACAATAAGAAAATGAACACTTCTTTAGGAATTTTACATACTTTCCTGGATGTCAAAGATATTTCTTAGATTATTGTAACTCTTGTATTCGTAACACGACCATAAAAACCGAAAGAGCGTTAAATTAAATGACTTTTAATTTCTGCCCAGTGTTATCAGGTGGAGGGAAATTTCCCGGGAAACGGGAAAATATGAATCACAAGAATGGCAAAAGGGAAAAGAAATTTAAAATCGGGAAATTTTATTGAATCTTTTTGGCACTTTTTATTTTAATTTCCAGCAATTTTTAAAGTAAACTTAACATCCGGGATTTTTTTAACAAAAAAACGGGATTTTTTTTTAGTATTTTGAGAGAAATATTGTCACGGGACAACACTGTTTCTGTACTGAGCCATGAGCTAATGATATCACCTTTCAGCAACCATTAATATTGAATGCGCAACTCAGGTCTGATGAAATGCTTTGTATGGGGTATTGTGTTATATGCAACCGAAATGTAAACACAATGAAAGAGTAAAGAAATAAAATTGGAAACCTCCGAAATGTGTACCTGAAGCAAAATAAAAAGTCAATTGAAGATGTTTGATGAGAAAATGCTGAAGAAAGTAGACAGGAAACGAACAAAACTGGAGGCAATAGAGAAGAAAAAAATCAAACTGGTTATAAGATTCGCTATACAGAATTTGTAAGCTAAAAGATGACATTCAAGCTATGGTAAAGGGGTTTCCGACAATATTAAGAAATATTAATGCTAAAACAAAAATAAGAGTGCAGGTTCCAAGTGAATGGAGAAGGTTGAAGGTGCTTTAAAGGACCTGCAGCTTCTGACAGAACACAGATAAAAATGGCGTATCTTTTCTTAATAAATATAACGTATTTTACGTTGTTCTCAAAAGGTTACAATCGCAATGTTGTACGCTCAGTCAAACGTGTAGTCAACTTCTGATGAAACATTCAGACTTCACTGCACCGCGTAGGGAAGACGTCCAAGTTGATTACGTGTATATCCCACACTCTGTCGGAAGCTAAAAGGGACCAACGACTAACAGTCTGTTTGTCGTTGCTTTTTTCGGCATCGCTACACATTCATATTCAATCGAGTGCTTACCAGTGACGAAAAGTAGGTCCTGTATAAGACTCCAAAGCGCGCCATATATTTGTTGTCATCGCAGGACCCTGTGCCGCACACCACAAGACCACCTTTGTATCTGCTGGACTAGTCACCAAGTGGTGCGTGCACTAGCTGTTATCACTGGGTAAAACCATCACTATGGAACTGCGCTCAGAGGTTAGAACGTGTGCAGCAGGCAATTCAGCATATTGAGTCAGCAATGGTAAATCGCAAGGGTGTACTGGTCCTTGCCAACAATGCCAGGTCACATGGAAAGCAGGTGGCCAGGGATACCATGCAGCGATTTGACTGGGAGACACTGTACCATCCACCGTACTCACCGTACCTACAGATTCTTCCATTCTCTGAATAACCACATTCGTGGGAAATCCTTCACCAATGAGGCAGACTTGCGCTGACGGTCTTTTTGCGCCCAAGACAACCCCTCTAGTTTTGCCGCCAGCACATTGCGCAGCTGCAGGAACGTTTGCGATAGATGTTGGATGCCGATGGGGATTACTTTGCCGACAAATGGTAAGTTATATTTTCTGGTTACTTTTCAATTTCTGACTAACAAAAATGGAAATATCTTTCCAGATCAACTTGTATTATGACACGTATTTCCATAGGTAATATAAAGAATTTCAGGATGTAGGAGATTATAATAACGACCTGAATTCAATTATGTTACCGTTCCTTATTCCTACAATAAGGATTCGTTACAGTAGTATTTCTGAAAATAGTAGCTTAAAGTACTTTGCCAACTATATAAATGCAGTGAATGAAGGGGAATGACGTCAGTATACTCGATAGTGTATTGCAGAGTCATTTTAATGCTTTTCGTTCTGATTTGTTTATAGCTCAGTACAGATTTTGATGTAAGTTAAAATTTCTTTGTTGATTAGGGATGTAAGATATTTAGAGTGAATAAATAGTTTTAGAAACTTGGTAGAGCGTTGGCTTAGCGAGCGGAAGGTACTGGAAACGGTCCCAGCAACTGCTCATCCTGAGTGAGTTTTTTCAAGCTTTTTTTCCCCAGTTACAGCAGTTAAATTTGTGTATGGTACCTTGAAATTAGGTCATGGTGGACTTCGCTCTAACATCCTCACTCTTACCCTATCCAAGCCTTAGCCAAAGTTCGTTACATAAATTCGAATACATGGATTCCAAAATACAAGTAAACAAGGTAGCTAGAATGTTTCTTCTTCGTGACACTATTGTCGAAGGCGCCGCAGTGGTAGAGCACTCATCTCTAGCGCATTAGGTCCTCGGTTTGATCCCGGCTTGTGCCATTTATGCTTTGCTGTAGACAAACACCGTGTGCTTGAGTTTTCTTGGAGATCTCCCGTTTCCTCCCTCCTTTCTTGATTCCATCAATTCGCCCATCGTCCATTCGGCCTGTGCTAAAGCTGCCTAAAGATGTCGACTTCGTAGTACTGTTGTTGATTGCATGGGAAAACGAGTATACATTACTCATACGCGTCCCTTCAAAAATAACAAAATGTAATGTAATAGCCTATGAGCATGTCAGAGTTTAGAAAATCCGTAGTAAGGAACCATTTGTCAATTACAAATTATAGTTGGCAATGTTTCAGTTAGTTAAGGAGATTATAGACACATGCTTAAATTTAAATCTTAAAATACGTATAAGTACAAGTTCCATAATTATGTGTTAGGCAGGTAATATTATTTGTTAGCAGCTGATCAATCATATTTATTGATTATACTTGCTTTCAGCTTGAACAAAAAGGATTTTACCTACTTTTAGTGCCATCTATATTTAGATAATCTAACTTCGGATTTTTGTCATTGGATGATGTGCATCGTCTGACCTTGCGTCTTCTGGCCCGGAATATAGATTTATAGTCAAAAGGATTGGTGAATTGTTAGTATATTTTACAAATTACAATAACGATATCAATATTTTTTGTCTTTTTAAACATTTAAGATATTTCTGGTCGAACATAATAATAACAATAATTTAATTAATACTTTTTCACCTTACTCGTTGCCTATTTGTAATATCTGGTGTAGTAAAAAGTAATCCATTATTTTGCCAATACATGCCTTCAGTGATCTGTATCTCGCGTTGTATAAGTCCGATCGGGTTCAACGGGATGGCGTTCAAACGATGAGATTGCGTACTACAAACACTGTTCAGATAGTTGTGATGAGTTGACTCAGTGTTGTGTGAGCGCGCGTCAAAATGGACACTAGCAAAGAGAAAATACGCTATATTTTACAGTTTTTCTTCGATAAGGGCGAAAACGCAAGCCAGGCGGCTGCAAATGTGAATAGTGTTTATGGTCCTGATACTGTAACAGCCAATCACGCGCAATTTTGGTTCAGTTCCGGTAATTTTGACGTCAAAGATGTACCACGCACTGGAAGGCTAAGTGTCGAAAATGTCGATAAAATCATGGACATTGTCGTGTCCGACCGTCATGTAAGCACTGTTTCGATTGCCCAATAGCTAAACATTGCACAAAAAACCGTGTGGAATCATTTGCATTGACGGCCAGGAAGGTTTTGCTGTGTGTTTGGTGGGATTGGCAGGGAATTATCTACTATGTGCTGCTCCCCTACGGCCAAATCCTTAACTCGGAACTATGCTGTCAACAATTGGACCGTCTGAAGGCAGCAATCGCCCAGAAGCGGCCAGCTTTGGCCAATAGGAGAGTCATTGTGTTCCACCAGGACAACACCAGGCCACACACATCGATAGTGACTCGCCAGAAGCTCCGGGAGCTTGGTTGGGAGGTTCTTATGCATCCACCTTATAGTCCGGACCTGGCACCGAGTGATTACCATCTGTTCCTGTCCATGGCAAACGCGTTTGCTGGTGAAAAATTCGCTTCAAGAGAGGCTTGTGAAAATCGACTGTCTCAATTTTTTGCCAATAGGGACAAAGGCTTCTATGAGAGAGGCATCATGATATTACCTTCCAAATGGCAACACGTTATCGAACAAAACGGCGCATATGTGACCTAAATCGGATCATTCTAACTATGGTAAGTCAAGCCTGCAATGTCATACAAAAATAATGGATTACTTTTTACTACACCAGTAGTAATATTACACTTTCAACACTCAGGATGTAATCATTCTCATTGGATTTTGAAATTTTGTTTTAAGGCCTTTCGACAACTTTGACACAGGCCGAATGGGTGATGATGGGAAAATCGTTGCAATGAAAAAAGTGGGAAGAAACGGGAGAACCCCGAGAAAAACCACGCACAAGTACGTTGTCCATCATAAATCCCATATGACACGAGCCGGGATTAAATCGATAATTCCATGTACGGGGTCGTCCCAAGTCGCAGCTTTCCAACTCGCAGTCCCCAGCCCTCGGGCGTTTTCAGCGTGTGTAATATTTTCTCAACTCGCGCTCAGATTGCGGTGTTGCCATATGTAATCAAACTATGAATGCAAATCTGCCTAGTTGACTCCATATTAAGAACTGAGACGCCGCAGCTCAGTGGTAGTTCTGGGTTCGATCCCAGCGACCGACCATGCTGACTGATGTTTTTCCAGTTCTTTTTTTGTCACACCACATAAATGGCACGTTCAACATTGGCCCTGGTCGACACCCTCTCCAATCCTTTCCCCTCCCTTATCTCAGCCTGAGCCTTAGATGCCTAAAGGCCATCATTATATTCAATTAAATTCCATATTAAGAGCATATGTCACCTAAGAACAAGTTCTATTTGGTTAGGGCTAAAGGAAAGTTGGTTATCACAGTTCAGAGCCGATTAATTAGTCTAATAAATTCGAAATTAATTAAATTTAAAATAAAGTATTGGAATAACGAAAGCAGGACGGATGGGATGATATGACTTACACCTAAGAGTATTGAAAAAACGGAATGATTATTTTCAACACATACCATTCAGCCAATACCCCAAGGCGGCTCCAAAAGGAGCCTTGTCACTTGGTTTCATTCCTCATGCATGTGTAATAAAACGTCCATCCACCCTGTTTACTCCATATGAATGTATTACTAAGAATAATGAAAAAAATACTTGTATCTTTTGGTATCTTTGCTAAGAGCACATTGTCCCCGATTACTGTAATTTGAGCATGTAGCCCAAGTGTC
>JAGDQP010010077.1:0-56958 GCA_022664845.1 Lepisma saccharinum
GACTACTGTGACATCACGGACGCCTGATAGCACTGACCACTCGACCAACGGGAACGTCTTTCTTACTACACTGCAGCTGTTGAGATGCGTACTCACCACCATCCGACTTGATACTCCTAGTCTCTCTCATTGCTAATAAATAAGCCAAACGCTCGTTGACTGTCTTTAATTATCCCCCCTGTCTGATATGCAACCACGCATTATTTTATAAAAATTGTCATAACATTAATTCTCGTTGAGATATCGATGCGCCGGCAATGAATTATTGTTACCTGTTGGCAACTCATCCCATTTGTTGTTCTTCTGACCCATCTTTACTTGGAAGACTTTCTGGGAATCCCCTACTTCCTTTGGGGAATCCCTTGCGCCCTGCTTGTAGCATTTTCCAATATGCATTTTTGGATAGCCCGACTTCCTCTAATTTACTCTCAACCGCCTACTCTCCGATTTTTCGTCTTCGCAATAATCCGCTCTGAAGTTCATTTTCCCACGCTTTCGGCAGGCTGTAGCTCCGTAACGGCTCGGAATTTCCCTCCCGTTGCCTCGACCTTTTTTCTTTATTTTTCACTGTACTATCACCTCCCGAAATTTGTCGGTCCATAAGCTTACCACCCTGTATAAATACCACAACAGAACGCGAACGTTCTTACCTCAAACACGTTTGACAATAGGTTTTTGCATTCTTCAGTGAGCTCCATTCGATCGTGCCACAAGTTATAAAATATGGAGAATAGTGTAACAATGTGTACCATGAGTACTTATTCTCTTCTCGCTTTTTTGCATATCTTAATGTCCTTTCGTTTATGCGGTGAGATTTGGGATCTTTCCTCGCTCCTGTCTTCTGGGAGTATTTTGAGCTCTGAATCGTGAATCAATCTACCTTCTATTTTTGTGCTTTTAAATTCTAAGATTCCTCTGTCGAATGGAACTAAGAAATTTCTAATTGATTATATTATTTGCTAATTATGGGGCTGAGTTTGGTCTCCTTCGAGGATATTTGTGCTACTCACTTTGTGCTATAAATATCGGTGTTGTTTTTCTTGTTCATACTGACTGGTTCACTTAAGGCCTTCCTCTACTTTGAGGTACCTCACAAAAATCTTGATTTTATTTCTAGTAATGAGAAGTCTGATGGTATTTGATATTTACGTAGTGTGTTTGCTATTGAAAGTGGAATCAGTTAGTTTTCAGAAAGCAGAGACGCCTTTGATTTCGTGCGTTATTTACGTAATATATGTTTTCTTTAGTATTCACTTGTCTCGATACATATTTTTGTACACGTTATTATCTCATTTTATAGCAATAAAAATGTTTTGTGTTTAAATCTTAGTTTAATTGAAATTAATAATCTATACAGTAAATATTATCCTGTACGTTGTGACGTACGGAGTTGGTGAGTTCATAATTCGTACAGTAACTGCGCTTAATTGTTTGGACGGTGAAACAGGATTATAAGTATGTGAGTGTGTATGATTTATTATGAGGAATGTAAATAACAAAATATTGGGCCCATACATTATTGTTATTTCGACACACCGTGCGAACAATAAATTAGTTGATAATCTTGTGCTGGTATCGGGAAATTTATTTAGTTGTGGTAACAGGGAGAATGGCGCCAACTTTAACAGCACCAGTAATGTGGCGATGAGGTCGAAACAATCCCAGCTGAATGCTTCAAGTTTCCCTTCTCCCACATTTGCATGCACTTTACTTTTTTTTTTTGCAATAAGTTTTCCTCTCTCAACTTGATATTTAATAAGATCTGAAAACATGTTCAGCTGCGATAGATCGAGGCAAATTCTTATCTCCCTGGCTGTCTTTTCTCTCACAAGGACAAATTAATGGCAGTTCCGTTTCAATACTCAATACTACTTTGAGATAAGCAGATCTGTAATGAGATAATATGAGCTCTTTTACTATAGGAGTATCCGTCTTTACTTCTATATTATTTCGAATTCCTCCCCCGCCCATGCTTCATTAGAATACTGAATAGCTTTTCTTTTAGCTATATAATGTGTGTGTATGTGTGAGAGAGAGAGAAGTTCGCGCAACGGCTTCCTTATAACTTATTACAAGGTACATCAGTGAAGTGTGTGGCATATTGGTTTATCAAAGTGTAAAGTTTCTCTGGTTCTAATGTGTATTATGCTCATTTTAGCGAGCCTAGAGCTAATTCGCATATGTACGAGTCTTCATAAATAAAAGATTCCAGAGTAATATCTGTCACGCTGGAACACATTCAAACAAAATTTACATAATTAATAGATATATTTTAAATTTTCACACCGCTGTTACAAAGAACGTATAAATATTTTTTTTGTGAAAAAATCTTGTGAGCGAAGTACACCACCAGATCTGTAATGCATATCATCAATCTTCACGCACTTTTCCATAATTAGTTCAGGGTTCTAATATTCAACAAGATAATCAAACACGTCTGGAAAGGGTTACATTCCCCGTTAACTCTGATTTCGTTCATGTTCTTGACAATGTTCTCTGGAAAACTGAAGATTCCCGTTGCTCAATTCCGAACTGCACAAATGAATCATTCATTCACTTAGCACGTAGCGAATGGAATTTTAGCGAGTAACGCTCGTTATGGTTCGTTTTTGATATAGCCATAATATAAAAGGCGAGAACACTTCCTAGGTGAAAGAAAAATATAACGTTGATATGTTCTGCATTACGGTGGTGCCCTATTTCTTATTTCATCATTAATTGTTATTATTTATGTTTGAATGTGTCCAACTGTAACAACAATTACTCTGGAATATCTGATTTATGAAGGCATAAATATGCAAATTACCGCCATGGGCAGCCAAAATTAGTACAATACACATTAGAAACAGCAATACTTTGCACATTGTGTAATATTAAACTAATATATTTCAGGCACTACTATGTTAATGTAATTTGTTAGGCATTTGACTCATCATCGACCTGATAAACCTCAAACTTTATCAGTTAGTTCGTTACGACAATGCTCGCCTTCTACGTCTTCGTATGTAACTGGATTTCATTCATAAAATGTATATTTTATTTGTCACTTATGCGTACATCATCAGCCTTGAAATCTTACTTTGCACATGCTGGTTCCTGTGAATTTTTACGTCCTTCGGTATTAATACACGCCTCTATTATTAGATACTTAAGACGTCGCAATCCTTAACCATTGCCACATTAGGTTGGGTACAAGCTATAATCTTCTCTTCGTCAGTATTTTCACACGTGTGATCCACGTTGCGTGGGACATTTTCACGTTTTTCGTTCTACTTCAAACCTATACGGAATACCTGGACGACTTTATTCCCTTCAGGAAATATTTGAAACTTGATAGCGCACATTTATTCCCCTGTATCATTATTGCCTTTTACGATGTATCGCCTTCGAAGCCTATGTTCATACTTCGCCAAGAATTTTTCTCCCAGCAGTAAACTGTGATTCAGAGTTCACCACATACTGTTGCTCAGTTGCTCCTTTCAACCTTTGTTTCTGGTACCCTTTAACAACAATTTACCTTTCCTTGGTTGGAAATCATTGAAAACGGAAACATAAAGAGTACGAAGATGCTAGTCGCATGGCCAGTTTGTAATTTTCAGCATAATGGACTCCAAATATAAGCAAATATCACCCAACCACGTTGAGACACGTTCGTTGCCGAATATAATAACTTTACCGTATGAACCACTGCAGCTGAGATGTAGGAGGTCGAGATACTCGCGTGTTTTACGATGATCGGAATTCCATAAAGAAGCTGAAATAGAGTTGCACTCGAAATCACTGCATTCAAAATTATCAAAATATTGAACACTTCAATTATAGGAAGAGATTATGATGCCAACACATAACATTTTACAACAAAGGTAGGGCCAAAACATATATTTGGCGAAGAGTATTATTATTGCATAAACTAGATCGTCACGTTGGTATCAATTTTCTTGTTTCCGCTTTGTGTAAGAGTTTAGTATTTTCTGTATTGCTGCGTTTTCATAAAGTTTCGTGTCTGTTAAAAACCGTTTTCCCTCTGTAGCTTTCTTGATTGTAGCAACGTTTTTATTCATGTGATCTCGTCTTCTCTTTGATAAATCATCCTCTCTGTAAATCAAATATGAATATATTTCTTGTCAAAACTGCCTTAACCAATATATATGCATCACGTGTGGCAATTTTGCTATTTATGAAACGAAGGTTTCCCAAAATACAAGACCTTTTGAATTACTTAATATTTAATCAATATTTAATCAATATTTGTACAACGTATATTGCTTTTCCGTTATGAAGATTTCGCGATAAATGTGGGATATTTTCCATGCTGATGGTGGCATCTTTCCTTAAATTTGACGATAAATATGTGTATGATGAGGAAACGTAATTCCATTAATCTCTAGTCATGCATCGAAAGGATTTTTAGAAATTTTGTTCGCTGTTATCGAACTGAGAAAGCCGAGTTGTAGATTCTACATATACCTACATAAAGAACACAGATAATGATAATATAAAACCAGAAAATCCTTGGAAAAATCTATTGTCTGCAGCCTCGAATTGTATTTAATAAACATTGACCATTTAGAAGCACTTGCGAATATTGTAATGTCCCCAGGCTGCTCCAACAATAGTAGGTAGGCTCAACAAGCAAACCAGTGGCCCGCGACACCTTGTTGCAAAAAGGGGGCTTACCCAACTCAACGTGACCAAACCTACTAGGAGAGAAGGCAGCATTACGCAACAGGAGAGGGCACATAACGAATAAAAGCGCTATCGGACCTAAAGGCAGGGAGGGTACCTCCCCTTCAGCCATATGCAAGATAGAACACTATAGTCTAGACACGAAACATGCATGGAAGAAGCGCGAAATAAGTGCCCAAAACGCTTAAAGTTGTTAAAAGAAGAACATCAGGAAAAAAGGTCCAAAGATTGGGAGAGACGCGGACGAAAACATCCCGCTGAAAAGCAGAACACAAAACGCTACTTCAGCGACCCAACGTAACTAGGCCCCTAAAATAGTACAAGGATCAACACAGCAGAGCATTAGTTAACACTAAACACGCAAATTTAGATAAATGAACTAATTTTTTTATTCCCTAAGATTACTGAAGCATTTAATCCAGATATCAAACTTTAACGTCATTCGTAACCACTTTCTCACATATGGATAAATTAACACCTCGCGGACTGAAATCACGGAAGGCTGAGAACCTTTCCAGCAATGCCACAGTGATGGTAGGTTATTTACATTATAATGAAACCGTTGACACAAGGAGTAACTGGTAATTATTTTTTTTTAATTTCAGAAAAACGCAGTGCAAGACTCACTGCTTAACTTCTTGGGAAAAAATGTTTTAAAGTAAATCTTTTGTACATCCAAACGAATTTTAAAAATGCAGTTATTTCACATATTAAAATTAGAGATTATCTTCACTACAAAAGCACTTTGCTTAAGAACAGAGGCAAAATTTCGCACACTTATTTTTCAAAATAAAAGAATATATTATTTCTCAAACATACTATACTTTAGCCCAGTTAAACAGAACTTCTACTCTTACAATACGAAAATATTTCTTTCAACCAAAAGATTTATTTACAATATAACAACTTGGCAGTAATTTACTGTTAACGTTCCAAAATCTTTATTACAAAATTTGTATATGATTTCATTTTTTTTTTTAAATTGCACGCACGCTAACCCTCGTTCAGACAATACAATCATGATACGCTATAGCCTTGTTAGGTGAAAATTCACAACATGAATTTCATTGAGCGAAGTTGTGCTACGGTTTGCAAACGCAGCGAAGAAGATTTGAATCTTTTCTAATCGAAACGAACATACCGAATAGTTAAAATCTTGTTCCGTACTTATGAAAAAAAATCGTGCAATTTCAAAATATCAGTTCCGGAAAAGGAAACAAAAAGCTGAACGGAAAATTAACATGCATTCTAAATGGTGGTATCCACTGTAGTACAAGGGTAAGTTTCCAACATGTACGGATCATTTTCTATTCCGCTGAGATTTAGTTATCTAAATGTGGGTGAACCAGACTTGAATGTTTTGGAAGAGAAAGGGGAATTTTAAGAGGTTAAATATACATTACCTGAATCAATTCGGCCCCCAGCGCCTATCAAATTAAGCATACATCCTTACGGTGCAATCACCATACAGGAAAACCAGACCAATATCATATCAAATAAAAGACTGAACCACTTTCACACACAAAGAAATTGGATATCACGCCACACTGAAATTATATTTTTATTTATTTCAGAAAACTAACACTGCACACCACATATACCGCAACAAATCACTTGATACACTGATGAACGCTACTTCACATAACAAAACCCCTGTTAAGATACCTGTTGATATGCTCCTTCCAGTCCCCTCCCGGTTCAAGCCAATATGGAGGGTGAGAGATGCAAACTGCAGTAATCGATAGACAGTTTCCCTTTTAAGGTAACGGGAGTAACAGCTTTCTAAAAGTTGTTGTAATATACCAATGGTCGCTGCTCTGTATTTATATAAACTTTTTTGACATTGGCTGCTTTAAACTTTGGTTTAATAAAACTTTCTGAGCCAGCGTAAATTTTCGCAGCTTCACCTGCTCGACGATCATGTTCCAACTATTGAATGGAATTAGCCAATAAGAGAACCAAACAGAAGGAAGAGCGAAAGGTGGGAGGGGCTTTACCACCAAAATTCCGGCGAAAATAAAGCAACAATCAGATCTTTTTAACTGTTTATGAAGATTTTCAACGAAATAAAATTGGTTGAGCAAAATAGAATAAAATATACAAAGAAGTTATAAGAAATAAATAGTATCAACAATAAAATTCATATCCCGCCAAACAACAATCAAAGGAGTGTTTTGTATGGCTAATCTACATTTGTCATCTGGACAAATAAACTTTGTATCAAGCCGAAGGTGAGAATATTTACGACAAAGTACGAACATAAAAGAAAAGAATACGATACACACACAATAAGGGGAGAGGGCAAGATATGTAGTGACAAACCAAAATTGGGTCGTTACATATTTTACCTCTACGTAAAAAAGAAAAAGTCAACGAACCAAAAATTGGATTTCTTTTCTTCAAGATCAAGAAAAAAATAATCCTGAAGGTTTTCATGTCCGAAGGAAACAGTGGAAAGAGAAGCAGGAAGAGTCTTAATTCCCATTACTTTGCTATTTCTCTTGTGCTTCTTCGGTGCAATCAAAAATCCGGAGATTACCTCTGTCCTGGTCTACCATGGCCATAGCGTGATCTCGTTTGAGAGAATCTCTTTGAAGATAGATGTTACTATACCTATGAGACGACTGCTGACAACCCTGATAAGGACTGCTTCCGAAGTTCAACACCTGGGACGAAGGGTTCTGAAAATTTCCAGGGACACCCGGTCCACGGCATACAACTTCCGAGGACGACCGAGTTTGGACTCGAAACCGTACCAGTGGGACAATTTGCCACAAGTACTAGGGCATGTTCCTGCGACGGAACAGTATCGAAATCTGTGATGACAATCCTGATAGGTATCCAACCCTCGGTTATTGTCATATCTGGTGTAGTAAAAAGTAATACATTATTTTGCCAATAGATGGCTTCAGTGATCTGTATCTCGCGTTGTATAAGTCCGATCGGGTTCAACGAGATGGCGTTCAAACGATGAGATTGCGTACTACAAACACTGTTCAGATAGTTGTGATGAGTTGACTCAGTGTTGTGTGAGCGCGCGTCAAAATGGACACTAGCAAAGAGAAAATACGCTACATTTTACAGTTTTTCTTCGATAAAGGGGAAAACGCAAGCCAGGCGGCTGCAAATGTGAATAGTGTTTATGTCCTGATACTGTAACAGCCAATCACGCGCAATTTTGGTTTCGTCGATTCCGTTCCGGTAATTTTGACGTCAAAGATGTACCACGCACTAGAAGGCCAAGTGTCGAAAATGTCGATAAAATCATGGACATTGTCGCGTCCGACCGTCATGTAAGCACTGTTTCGATTGCCCAAGGGCTAAACATTGCACAAAAAACCGTGTGGAACCATTTGCATAAGGCTGGATACACAAAGGAGCTTGATGTATGGGTGCCACACGAGTTAACGCAAATGAAAAACTCATGGACCGAATTTCCTTCTGCGAATCGCTGCTGAATCGCAACAAAAGCGACCCATTTCTGAAGCGGTTGGTGACTGGTGATGAAAAATGGATCACTTACGACAACGTCACGCGAAAACGGTCGTGGTCGAAGCGCGGTGCGCCGGCGCAAACGGTGCCCAAGCCAGGATTAACGGCCAGGAAGGTTTTGTTGTGTGTTTGGTGGGATTGGCAGGGAATTATCTACTATGAGCTGCTCCCCTACGGCCAAACCCTTAACTCGGAACTATACTGTCAACAATTGGACCGTCTGAAGGCAGCAATCGCCCAGCTTTGGCCAATAGGAGAAGCATTGTGTTCCACCAGGACAACGCCAGGCCACACACATCGATAGTGACTCGCTAGAAGCTCCGGGAGCTTGGTTGGGAGGTTCTTATGCATCCACCTTTTAGTCCGGACCTGACACCGAGTGATTACCATCTGTTCCTGTCCATGGCGAACACGTTTGCTGGTGAAAAATTCGCTTCAAGAGAGGCTTGTGAAAATCGACTGTCTCAATTTTTCGCCAATAGGGACAAGGGCTTCTATGAGAGAGGCATCATGATATTCCCTTCCAAATGGCAACACGTTATCGAACAAAACGATATATGTGACCTAAATCGGATCATTTTAACTATGGTAAGTCAAGCCTTCAATGTCATGCAAAAATAATGGATTACTTTTTACTATTCAATTCAATACTACACCAGATATCTTTGATTACTGTTATTATTATTATTATTCGAATTATTAGTGTTTTCGTTGTGTTATTAGTGTTGCTCGTGTTGTTGGTTGTGTTAGGCATGTTGTATCTATTCGTGTTATGAGGACGAGTGTAATGGTTCGGGTTTCCAGTGTTATTGTTAAATTGTGCATTATTGTGTTGTCTCTGTTCTATTTTGGCCGTTATTGCCTCCCGATCTAAATCTTGGGTTGTAAGAATTAGTACCATTCTCTTTATTCCACCTTCTGCACCTATTGCTATTTCCATTTCCCGCACTAGTTCCACTAGGAGACAGTGTCCTATCTAAACTAACCGACTCAGTCACTAGCTCAAAAGTTTGTTTCTCAGCATTAGCTGTAGTATGAACATTCCTAACCTTGCGATTTCTTTCTACTATCCCTACTAATACTTCCGTTATTGTCGGAGAATTTACACTTTTGATTATCAGGCGGCTCTAACGAAGATTCAAGATCGAGTTCCACATCGTGAACATCAGATAACTCCCACAACGTCAAGTTATCTATCAGTTCTTCAACACTTAATTTTCAACAAGCATATCTGTTGTCCTAGTGAGAGAGGAAGTGCCTTTAGCAAAATTTCAAGCAAATCATCTTCCTCATCATTGCCGCATAGGTCTCTATAGGTTTTTGCCACACTCCAAGCAAAGTTTACTATAGATTTGAAATCGCTACCCACAAATATAACACCTTGCAAACGTCGGACTTTTAATTTCCTCAACCGTTCGTCTCTGAATTGACTTAGAAAGTGTTTCACAAAATCACTTTATGTATGTATTTGAGTTTTAATTTTACTATACCAGGCTAAAGCTCTGCCAGTCAGACGCCTTGATGCTACAAGGAACCGGTCTGCATCAGATAACCTCATGAGTTCGAAGTCCTGCTACAAATATTTAGGAACTCATGAGGAATCTGACCTGAGAAAGTGGGAAAGTGAACTAGGTATGCAAGCTTGAGAGGTTTTGTGATCCCAAACCCCTTGGCTCGGGACCTCTCATTTCGGTGGGCCCCTGTCCACTAACCGCGCTCAACCTCAAAGGTTCACGACCCACCGATTGAGAAACGTTACTACCTGTCGGTACCATAGACGGAAAGATGGAATAAGTCATTTGGGATCTCGGATAGACCGCACCTAAAATTGAAGTACCTCCAACGCTGGTAGGAGCTGATAACCCAAACGAATACGGTTGTCCCCCAGTCATACCAAAAGTCCATGTAATCACAGTGGTTACCAACGATGTAGTCATAATAGTGATACAGCCCTGGGTCGGTCTAATGGTAATTCTCAGATGAAGCCGAACACCATGATAACGGCCTCGCTTCAGAGGTTGAAAAGATTAATGCGAGAGGTTAAATTATAACTAAATACATCAATCTTCACGGGAAAAAGTTCATAACGCGAATGGTACCTTAACACAAGGCGGCTGCCGCCTTCTCTACAGGACATGGGAGTTTATGTGAAATTCTGATAGACACTTAATATACATTTATTTCTGGACATGTCTGAAGGAGTTACATTCTTAAAACTAAACATTAACAAGATTGTATATGTATTTGGGACGACGTATGAATCATGACTTCAATTGAAGTTAAAACACAAATTTAAGCTAAAGCAAGATAAAACAAAACAAAATACTAAATCTAAATTACGTTACAAAAGTTAAGTTAAGCATAGCAAAGCAAGTCAAGGCTCCAAGTACCATCTTTAACCAAAACTAATACAATACCATTTTATACAATTTTCTAGAGCTGGCAACGTACCTGTGATTTTCTAAGTTGAATTTAGGTTGTGAAGATGCACTTGGTGAATAACTGTCACTGTTCGATAAGTTTGGTTTAATCGTGTTTAAACCTTTAAGTTCTTTTCTAAGTCCAGATCGAAGAAGAAGTATAAATTTCAGTTACAGATGTCTTCTCTCTTGGCGTCAAAGCTATAAGTTCTTCTGACAGTCTCTGTTGTCGCAAGTTTGACGAATGAGATGTATATGGAGAGTGAGTGATAGAGACTGGTCTCGATCGTTGATTTACACTTAGTTTTTATATGGCTGTTTACGAAAAAGAAAGAATTAAGATTTTGTGTTCTCGTGTGACATTTTCACTTTACTCAAGGCTGTATTAGCTCATCTTCTTGAAGGATGTGGATTGAAGGTTAAGTCTGAAACATTTCCTGTTATTGACGTTATTAGGTGTCCATGATGTCTGGAATCGCGTGGGATTTTATATTGGATTTCAATGTTCTTGTGAGTCAAGGTTAGATCTGATGTCATCCGAATTGTTCATAATTTAGAAATATAATTTGAGAACGCAAATGATGTTACTGTCATGTCTGGCACGTTCCTATGTTACATAAGTATTCTTGGGACCTTGATGCAAAATCTATTGTCATGATTCATACTCGTAATAAAACTTAAAGCTAATACAAATTGGAATCTTATAAACTTGTATAAATGATATCTACACAGTTGGTCAAAACTTAAAAAAATGAAATTTAAAATATTAAAAACCTGAGCATATAACAGTAGTGTCACTGCTGACTCCACAAGGTATTACTTTCGACCACGGCATGGTGAAGTCTGTCAGTTTGCTGGACCTGAGTTTTCTTAGGCTCACCAGGTGAAGAGAGGGCCTGAATTCCCGACAACTCGCTCCTGAGCGATATCACCTCATCTCTGAGGGATCTGATCTCAGAACCCAGTTCTTGAGACCTGGTCTCGCACATGACAGAAGTCTCCTCATGTTTCTTGTTCAGCCTAGAATCAGTCTCCTCATGTTTCTTGTTCAGCCTAGAATCAGTCTCCTCATGTTTCTTGTTCAGTCTAGAATCAGTCTTCTGGACTGAATCCGCAACTTCTTCAGTGTTTTTTTCTAGTACTCCAAAACTCGAAGTGGGCTCATCAACACTAGCTCTAATCGGAGTAAAGTCACAAGTTAACTTGCCTATACTAGCCTCAATACTTTCCCTGAAATCATTGATTTTACTTTTCATACCAATTTCAGTTGAACAAATCCAACTCATCACTTCCAATGAAAAGAATTTCTTTTCTAGTTACTCCTCCAGTTTACTTTCTGTTGAAGAGAGTTCCTCTTCCAATTTGCTTTCGGTTGAAGAGAGTTTATTTTCCAATGTACCTATTTGATTTGAAAGTGCCTGGTTCATTCCACCAATCAACTGGAAAAGTCTTTCGAGGTCGTTCTTAGGCAAGGAAGTTTCAGTGACAATTTCCTTTACAAAATCTTCAGTGTTCACCGTTTCTCCACCTACCGGCATATCAAATCTCTTGGCCTGGCATTCTTTGCATTGCCAGTCAAGGCCAAATTCACTCAAACGGGCTCGTTCATTCGCGACTTCTAAACACAACCGCGGTGGAACTTACGGGTTTATTTACTGCAGAGTATTACCGGTTTCAAGGTGACAAAGTCACAGCACTTCAATTCTCCTTCACTACCGCGCACACCGTCAGCAATTTTATCGCTTGACATTATCAAATTCAAAGACACAGAAATAAAGTA
This sequence comes from Lepisma saccharinum, assembly GCA_022664845.1. Classification (NCBI taxonomy): domain Eukaryota; kingdom Metazoa; phylum Arthropoda; class Insecta; order Zygentoma; family Lepismatidae; genus Lepisma; species Lepisma saccharinum. The sequence goes on from JAGDQP010010077.1 coordinate 12,379, forward strand.
ACACAACACTATACTTAATAACTTACACAAAATATAAATCATATATATATATATATATATATTAATACATGAATGGCAGAGAACCGATTCACCTTATCAAGCAAGTAATGGTTAATCTGTAAAAATTCCCTCACCAAGTCTGTTCAGTTTACTAAACTTTGCATTAAAACCTTATACTGAAATTAATTAATAAGGTATGCACTAAATAAAGGAATAAATAAGTCCGCAATTTCCAAAGGGTAAATTCACAGAGATAGTAAAAAAAACAGAAACAAACAACATGTATGCTCTCGACATCTCCGTACACACCACAAACACAAAGCCAACATGCCCTAACATAGGCTTATTTCATGTCATTCTCGTCACAGTGCAACACACAAAAATCGAAGGAAAGACTCGTACATGCTAGACTAGGTTACACACTATGAAGCGCAGGAGCACAATGAACTAATGCACGTTTCGCTACCAATGCGACTATTGATTTCAACTGATTTGACTATTCCCTAAGATTACTGAAGCATTGAATCAAGATATCAAACTAACTACATTCGTAACCACTTCCTTACATATGGATAAATTAACACCTCGCGGACTGAAATCACGGAAGGTTGAGAACCTTTCCAGCAATTCCGCAGTGATGCTAGTTAATCTACATTATAATGAAACTCTTGACACAACAAGTAACTGGTAAAATGTAATTTATTTTTCTAAAATTTCACAAAAACGCAGTACAAATGACTGACTGCTTAACTTCTTGGAAAAATATTTTTGAAGTAAATCTTTTGTATATAAAACGAATTTTGAAGATACAGTTATTTCACATATTAAAATTATAGATTATATTGACTACAAAAGCACTTTGCTTAAGAACAGAGGCAAGATTTCGCACACTTATTTTCCAAAATAAAAGATTAGATCATTTCTCAAACATACTATACTTTAGCCCAATTAACAGAACTTCTACTATTACAAGTCGAAAATATTTCTTTCAACGAGAAGATAAATTTACAATATAACAACTGGACAGTAATTTACTGTTAACATTCCAAGATCTTTATTACATAAATTTGTATATAATTTCCTTTTTTTTAAACTTCACACAGCCTAACCCTCGTTCAGACAATACAAACATGATACGTTATAGCCGGGTTAGGTGTAAAATCACATAATGAGTTTCACTGAGCGAAATTGACCTACGGTTTGCAAACGCAGCGAAGATGATTTCAATCTGTTCTATTAACCGAAACGAACATACCGAATAGTAAAAATCTTTCGTTCGGCAACCGTACTAATGTAAAAAGATCGAGTAATTTCAAACATATCAGTTCCGAAAGAGCAAACAAAATGCTGAACGGAAAATTAACATACATTCTAAATGATGATATCCGCTATAGTATATTCAACGTATACGCATCATTTTCTACTGTACTGAAATATAGTTATCTAAATGTGGGTGAACGAGGCTTGAATTTTTTGGAAGAGAAAGAGGAATTTTAAGAGATTAAGCATACATTACCTGAATTAATTCGGCTCCCAGCGCTTATCAAATTAAGCAGACATCCTTACGGTGCAGAAAACCACACAGAAGAAACACACCAATGTCATATCGAAGAAACCACTGAACCACTTCCACACACACAGAATAGGGTATCGCGCCACACTGAAATTATGTTTTTATTTATTTCAGAAAACTAACACTGCATACCACATATAGCGCAACAAATCACTTGATACACTGATGAACGCTACTTCACATAACAAACCCCCTGTTAAGATACCTATTGATATGCTCCTTCCAGTCCCCTCCCGGTTCAGGCCAATATGGAGGGTGAGTGGTGTAAACTGCAGCTTCCCTTTTAAGGTAACGGGAGTAACAGCTTTCTAAAAGTTGTTGTAATATACCAGTCGTCGACATTGGCTGCTTTAAATTTTGGTTTAATATAACTTTCTGAGGCAGCGTAAATTTTCGCAGCTTCACCTGCTCGACGATCATGTTCCAACTACTGAATGGAATCAGCCAATAAGAGAAGAGAACCAAACAGAAGGAACAGCGAAAGGCGGGAGGGGCTTTACCACCAAAATTCCGGCGAAAATAAAGCAACAATCAGATCTTTTTAACTGCTTATGAAGATTTTCAACGAAAGATAATTAATTGAAGAAAATAGAATAAAATATACTAAGAAATATCAAGAAATAAATAGGATCAACAATAAAATATGTATCTCGCGAAACAACAATCAAAGAAGTGTGTTGTATGGCTGATCTACATTTGTCATCTGGACAAATATACTTTGTAGAAAGCCGAAGACGAAACTATTGCCGACAAAGTACGAACATAAAATGAAGGAAGACGATAGACACAAAAATTGAGAGGGCAAGATATGTAGCGACCAACCAAAATTGGGTCGTTACAATATATCAGTCCAATTCTCTGTTGAAAATATTCACTGAGCACAACATATTAAAAAAATATTTATACGATTTTATAAATCTTAGAGTGCCATAAAATGATGTCTGCAGTGAGTGGTATAACTCTGTGCCTTAATATGAACAAGTATAGAAAATTAAAATTCAATTAACCCTGCAACCCTCGCGTAAGCTCTTGTCACAGCATGGTCAATAATTCAATATGACTCCAATGCGATTTCTGTAACAGTTGATGCGAGTAAAATCCCTTTATCAACAGATATTAATATGTCACTGTTTATTTATGCGTTTACAAATTTTGATGCAGAAGTTTAGTCATACAAATTTTTAATATTTTTTTAATTTTTTTTAAATCCAACAATCGACTTCTAAGAAAGGAGCTATTACAATCTTCGCACATCAAATTCACATATTCCTTGCGCAATATTGCAGTTTCTGTACAGAACGTTTTATTTCAATTGTTCATCACTAAAAGCGTAAGTGCGATGACAATTTTTCCTGAGCGAACTTCTGATGACTAATAGATAGAAGGAACGACTTGCCTCAACACGGAAATTACCACAATAAAGAATCTTGTTCCACTTTTTCATTGTTGTAGACTTTTAGGATTGATTTCATCTAGTCCTTTCAGTATTACTCCACTCTCAAATTACAAAAGGTTTTCAGTTTCGTAACTACTGTCACCTAATTCATCTTTGTCTTCATCCGTTACGTTATAACGGGAACTGGGGACCGACCGTGCTTATTCAGTAACCTGTTACTTTGTCTGCTTCCTGACCACGACCGTCCGTCACGCCTTGGTTGCAGGTTTGCATCACTGCAGGGATCACACTTGTGAGCTTTCACTGAGGGAGATTAACCAAAGTACTTCCTCCAATCTTCACCCTGTGGGAGGCCGAGAAAGCCTCCAGTCTTCCGCTGGGGAAAGCGCCTTCCCTTCGCCAAGTGTTCTACCTGTGTGGGAGGTTGGCATATTTTCGAAACGCACTAAGGTCTAGCAAACAAGCATGAAAATTTGACAACACAGCATGAAACAAACAACAGAATGTATAATTGCGTGAGTTCAGCTAGGCCTGTGCGTTTGTAAAAATGGCGGAAGCAATAATGGTTGCTACTGATATTTCTTGAAGTAAAAATATTGTATTTATTCAGCTAACCCTAAGTGCGTTTGTAATCAAAGCGATAAAGTTTAATACTGGTATTTTTTTTTAATTAAAATATTTTAATAGTTCAGTTAAAACTAAGTGTGTTAACAAAAGAAGGTGATGATGTTTAATATTGATATTTTTCTTTGGAATAAAAATGTTTTACAAATACAGCTAGGCCAAGTGCGTTTATGAAAGATGCCGGAATTTGACTTTTATTTATGGCCGTTAGACATCCGAGGCTCAGATCAGAATAGGGGAGAGAAAAGGATCCGGGAAGGTATCAACCAGGTTCTATGTTGAAGGTGCCATCCCGGTATTTGCCTGGTGTGACACGAAAACATAGTCGGCCGCTTGGATCGAACATAGGACCTCCCGAATGCTACGCCAAGGCTCTACCACTGAGCTACGGCGGCTAGGTGAAAGATGCCAGAGGAATGCGATAATATTTAGTTCTGATATTTCTTTGAAGTAAACGTATTATAATAAGTGTATTTTGGCCTTTAGTTGCTACTAACATTATTTAAATATAGAGTTAATGTCAAACAACCATTACATACAGAAGTTTTACACGGTAATCGTAGCGATAAATATTGGGTTCTTGTACGGTATTTGAAATTTGTCTAATTTTATAATTCATGAATACTTTATGAAATGAACGAGTAAAGCGTTTTTTGCGAAAGTTGCGTAAGGTTTACTTTAGATACCGACAACAATTTAATATTTACATTTAAAAAAAAAATATTTGCACAGTGTATGGCAGTGTTGAAACGCAAAATACCGTACATTTTCGATTCATAGAAATGTGAAACGAGAGAGAATGACGAAATGTGAGAGTACTTAGCAGCTTCTGCTTTCAGGCCGAGCACCGGTTTGAGTTTATAAGATGTATGGCGTATAGGCCTAATGAGAAAAACGAAACCTGGTCTTTCTAATCCGTCTGCTTATTCGAAAATTTGTCCCTGGATTTGAGCAAAATACATGACATTCATAACACGAAGTAATGTCATTACTATTTTTCCGCATACCGCCATGTTCGCATGTAGTGAACAGGTCTAGTACGTATTTTTATAATAATAGCATGTCATTTCGTGACACGCGAAGCCTCGCCTATGAAAGTGTGAGTGTGAATGTTCGAAAGGCAATGCGTTGTAAAAAGCATTCATGCAACTCAATAGCTAGCAGATTTTTGGAAATATAAAGTGAACTTTATACAAAATGTTCCTTTGTACACTATGAATAAAGTATAAAAATGGCGATTTGTAATAGTTCCAAATTATAGTTTGTCCAATCGTAGCTCTTAAAGGTGCTCTGGTCTGGTATTTCTTCGAGTGTGTCCCATTAAATGTCCATATTTTTTATTGTGGTGTATTGATAGCTTGCTTTAACTGTGACAAAAAAACTGGTTTTGACTTTTGAGGATTCGATTAAAACCTTCGAGGAAGAAATTATAGGTAAGAAATCCCCTTTTGGGTAAGCACTACAAAAATAACAACTTCTCCAACCTACACATATCATTAGCAAAAAGTATTCTTGTGTACAAAGACATTCAAATAACTACGAATAAATCCATCTTAGAGTAAACATGGCGTACTGCCGAGAAATAGCAATGGCACAACTTCATGTTATTTTACTAGAAAAAACACGGACAAATTGTGGAGCAAGTGAAGAATGTTTGGAAAAGTCACGTTTCTCTTTTCTCAGTAGGCTTATTCGCAAATCACATCACTTTTAACACTCAAACCTGTACTAAGCAAGAAAGAGGAAGCTGGTAAATAGTCTCACTTTTCGTCTTTATTTATTATTATTTCCGTATCCTAGATATTGTGCTATATTTTGAGTTTGAACGGTACACGGTGGAAACCACAATACCATGCCAACGGTACACCATACACGATTTAAACATTACATTTCTTTTGTAAATTTTAGATTTTGCGGCGCATTTAAAGTAAACCTTACCCAACTTTCGCAGTAAATGCATTATTCAATACATTTATTTTAATTACAAGGGCCAGGGAAGCCCAATATTTTTCTCTACAATTACAGTAAGACACCTGTATTTAACGGTTGTATGTCATTAATCCCATATCTAAATAATGCCACGAGCAATCAAAAGACCATAATATACATATTATGTTTACTTCAAAGAAATATCCGTATTAAATATTCTCGCGTCCCCGGCGTCATTTTCAAACGCACTTAGTCATAGCTTAACTATTAAAATAGTCAAAGAAAAATATTAATACTAAACATTCGCCTTCTTTTACAAACACTTAGGTTAAACTGAACTATTAAAATGTTTTTACTTCAAGAAATATCAGTATTAATAATAATCGCTTCTTCCGGCATCTTTTACTAATGTACTTAGGCCAAGCCATAGATCTCATAATAGCCTATTATGAGATCTATGGCCAAGCTGCTCACGCAACTATATTGTTTTGTTTGTTTCAAGCGGTATTGCCAATGCTTCATGCTTATTTTCTAGACCTCACTGTGTTTCGAAAATATGCGGCAGGTTGAGCTGGCAAAGCAACTTCGGACAAGCTCTCGGGAGCATGAAGCTTCCTCTACCAATAATTCTCACTGAAACACTCAGCTTCGAGATATCAAAAGCATAGTTCTCTATTAGGGCATCTCTCTACATTTGCAACAAATTCGTTGTTCTTTTCTGTGGGAGGAAAATAGCTTTCTCCACCAGCTTTCTGAAACTGGTTTCAATTCAAGTTCTTGTGGGAGGAAATAAGTTTTTACCCGAGTTGGTTCAGTTCTGTTCAGTTCTGCTGTGACAATTGTTTCTTCCTCGTTTTGCTAGTCACCGGTGTGACTAGTCCCCGCCCAAGGGTTACGCCAGGTTGAGGGAAAAGTGATATGAATTAGGAGCTTTGGTAGGGAATGGTTGGTCTAAAGTAGGTAAAGATATCTTCATTCATTTTTTATTTCAGTATATCTTTCATCAGGAAGTCTTTCTATATTTATACATCTATGTTTATAACCATACTGTTGGGGTAACCAGTTAATGATCTGATGAACTAAATACACGTTGGTTACAATGGAACGAATCAAATTTTCTTCTTGATCTAGGGGACTCGAGATCTTGATGGAAGAAGGTGAGTCCAACATTTAACATTGATGGTCAGTGTGCAAAGATGAGAGTGAAAACGTGAATGTAATACGAATGGTGATATATTAAGTGTTTAAGTGGGGCTTCACCGTGCTACAGAAAAGAGGACATCCGGACCAGGAAAGGTAGTGCCACAGAACAACAAGAAATGTTTGCTAGAAGTTCTCACGTATACCTGTAGATGACTCTACCAGTGCTCGATAGTAGCGATAGTTGCGGCTAAGGTCGATGCCTTCAGTTTCCAACTAACGCTTGATAAGAGCGGTTGTTTAAACTATAGCTCTGCTATACACAAGTGGAGTAGAAGTTTGCTTAACGCGTGTTGACTCTTACGGGGAAGCAAGAAGCCAACCTCATCAAATTTGAGGTGTTTACTGTCTATCTGGAATGCAAATGTACTATTTAAATGTAGATTACGGACTGCATTGTAACAACGCGTTTATGTACAAAAATATTGCAGGTGGGTGTATGTAAAACCTTTCCTGTTTATGCTACTCTACTTTACATTCACTTTTGGATTCAAGTTCAATCTTTTTTGTTGCTGCAATTTATTATGTACCAAATTCATTGTATTAATCTGTTAGATGGCCTAATAATATGTATGCGTTGAAAGTATTACACAACATATTGAAATCACTCTTACGTTCAAGATTTCCGTATGGAATATAAAGAAAATAAATCGAGAAAATGTACTAATTCTTGTTATAACTTTAGAATATCAATGTTCTGAGCATTTTTAAGTCAGGCTCGGCACCGTAACACTAGTCCGCTGAAGTTATTTCAGGAACGAGCATTTGAAAAGATTACCTGTTTCTTACAATAATCCCACTTATGCTGCACTACAGAAGTATTCTAAGCAGTGGAAGGTTAGGTTAGGTTGGATTAGGATAGTTTAACATGGTTAATTTTCTTTAATTGTGCTTAAGACCTGTAGTCCTTCGGAATCAACTCTGCGGAGCTGCTCCATTATATTCACTTGAGAAACCTGAAAAACCGGAATCACCATCCACTTTCAGTGATTTGATTCATTTTTGGAATCGAATCACTGGAACTGGATGGTGATTTAGGTTCCTTCTTGGAAAGGTTTTTTTAGGTAGAAGCCGAATTTAACCGAATAGTCGGTTAAACCCGAATTTTCCTTAACTAGTGACCATGGGAACGTGGAAGTTAGGTAAGGTTTATGTATCTTTATAACATTTTGAAACAAACAAACGAAAGTATAAAGATACATAACCGTACCTAACATCCACGGTCACTAATTGAGGCACTTGATTAAACTCGACTTCTACCCATTTTTATCGAATGTAATCTGAACTTAATATGCTATGAAAACTAACTAAACCGAATTTAGTTAAACACCAATTAATGTAAAATATAATTAAAAAATAAACGTAAAATTAAATAGAAAAGATTTTTTTAAACGATGTAACAATTAGTAACAACACGTTGAGCTCCTAATGTAGCCACGAAGAAAAGTGAAGGGTTAGAAAAATTATCGCGTTTGCTGTTATTATCAAATATATAATTTGCAAGGTAGTTATAAGGTCATCATTTTCACATAACTTTCAAAAGGTACACGAGGTGTTCCTAAATAAACGTACAACATTTCTTCCTGATTTTGGAATTTTAATTTTGGATGCAATCATTTGCTGATATAGATTAATAGTATCACTGACATTTGCTAACATCTTACAATATTTAAGCATAAAATATTAAATCAATCAAACACAAACGCTGACTTTTTACATTAACACAAAATTAAACGTTTTTGTAATGAAAAGAATGTTTAGAATGTGATTACGATTCATTGTTAATATGAATTTAAATATTTGTTTTTGTTTTATTTTAAATATTTTTTAAATTTATATTGTTATAAAGAAACGAAATAAATATTCATGATGGAGAAACGATAATGAAAATCATGAAATTTAATTACTAAAAATGCAGTTTAACGTAACCATTGTTTACTATATCGATTCTTACGTGATTGAACGATTCTTAATAGCTAGAATTAAAATAAAAATGTGATTCGTTCAAATGAACTGAAGTGAATATAATGGAAGTGTTCCGGTTAGTTTTCGTTAGAAATAGTAAAACAAAGTTACTGATTACATAAGGAATGTTATTTATTCTCATCGACTCCCTTGTTCATGACAAAACAATACTTCTTAATGCTATAGGATAGGGTGGTACTTTATTGTGAACTAACCTAACATTTCTTGTTAAAATATAACACGAAGAATTTAGTGTACAAATATGTTCTTGCTAGCAATTTAGAAAGATTCCTATAGGTTAGGATAGTTGTGTGCCAAGTTTCAAAGTATATCATACTACAATCGAATGGTGGAATAGACCCTAGATAAGTGATTTTCAACAGGTGTGCAGCGAGATTTACTAGGTGTGAAGCGAAACTTCTGAGACTTTGTGATACTGCTGGTAAAAGTAATTAAATAATTTCATTCAATATGTATTTTGAAAATGGAAAAAGAAAAATTATGAGCTTAAACATATTTGTACAGGCAAATCATTTGTTTGTTGACACCTTATACTAATAGGTTTGAGTTATTAATAAAAAACGTGAGCTTGTTGTTTCTTTTCAGTCCGCGTTGTTGCCACCTCGTACGTTGGTGTACCGCGGGAACATACTACAAAGCATAGTGTGCCGGGAACAACAAGAGGTTGAGAACCACCACTGTAGACACTCGACTCATTCGAAAGTGACAAGACATGACGTAGTGTAGTTCTAAGGTTAGCTAAACGTAAATTAGTTACTTCTAGTTACCTTTAACTTTGCCGCCGTAATGTTAGGTTGGGGTAGGTTTATGGCATCTGTAGTATCCACATCCGAACGGTGGAACTATATTCCATATCCTCGTGCTTGTTTTGATGGATAAGCTTTAGATATGGTCAGCTAACTTCACGCTACTATACTAATGGTTTTCTCACGCACATACACAAAGTAATACCAAACGAGCAAAGGTCGGTTAGTTAAAGTCAGTTTTATAAAATAGTTATTTGATATTTCTGCTCGTATTACTTTCATGTTCTCTATGCAGCGGAGGGATATTAAGGGATGAGACTCCACTTTCTACGGCATTACTTACTTCCAATCACGACACCATTTCAATTCGCTTTTCCCGACTTGCGAACTGTGAGAGTACGCAGCCATTGCACTTAAACGATTTCTTTGTGCAATAATATAGTTCCATGAATTTCATTAACTTCACTTATTCCTTTACGCTTTCGTGACTCAATTATAGTTGGTTTACACGTTCCGAATGCCATTCAAGACTTCCGAACATTTAGTCTCTCCTGTAATTGCTACAAATTTGGCTGACTATGTCTAAATTTATCAGTTATTATTTGGAGCTATGTCCTGCCGTGATGGTCGAGTGATCTCAGGATTTAGGCCAGCGTCGCCGAGGTTCTAGTTTCCACGCTAGTTTGGGAATGTTATAAATTTCCCACTTCATTACAGAATCAAAACAGGCTGCGGATTAATTACTAAAAGAGCCTCGACACGCAGAGATTATGTGAGCTATATACTAATACGGACAATATTTTAATCTTCCGTACGGTAGATGGCAAATATATTTCACTAGAAAACTTAATTTTTGCTTTGCCGTGTAACCTCCATGATATATAATTAAACATTTATGAAGCTATCTATACAGGGTAAGTCAAAATGATGGACCCGATTTCATAAATTTATTTTGTGAAATATAATGAACATATCTTAATGTGAGCTACGCGCAAGGAAAGACAAAAGTTCAAGGTTTAGTTGAGTTTAGTTTATGTCCAGCGTAGTTTAGCGCTACCGCTACGCGGCGCTGGAAGCAGTTAACGAAAATAGCGCTGACTGGAGAGCAGAAATCGTTCTGTGTGCTGGATTACCATGTAAACAACTCTGTGATGAGTGTTCAACGGCATTTCCGTACCAAGTATGGCAGAGACCCACCTACTGGAAAAACCATTCGTACGTGGTATGAAAAATTCAGAGATACGGGCTGCATCTGTAAGCGAAAATCGACTGGCCGTCCTTCAGCTGAGGAAGAGACAGTGGAACGTGTTCGCGCCAGTTTTGTGCGGAGTCCACAGTACCGGGCAGCGAGGGAACTTGAAATGCCACAGAAAACTGTATGGCGAATTCTGCGGAAACGTTTACAAATGAAATCCTATCGCTTGCAACTGCTACAAGCCTTAAGAGACACTGATTATGCTGCTCGAGCGTCTTTCTGTGCTGATTTTCTCACGTTAATGGAAGAGGATGGGTTCGCCGAAAGGTTACGTTACAGTGATGAAGCGGTGTTTCACCTTTCTGGGAATGTGAATAGACACAACGTAAGGATCTGGGGAACTGATAATCCCCACGCAGTTGTGGAACAAAAACGCGATTCACCCAAGGTGAATGTGTTTTGTGCCATTTCCCCTGAAAAGATTTATGGGCCCTTTTCCTTCCTTGAACCTACTGTGACAGGACATGTTTTTCTTGATATGCTGCAACAATGGCTCCTTCCACAGCTCGAAGAGGATAGTGCAGATTTCATTCTTCAATTGGATGGTGCCCCTCCGCATTACCATGGCAGCGTTCGGGATCATCTCAATGAGGCATTGCCACAGCGCTGGATAGGCCGTGCATCTCAGGAGGATCGAGTTCTCATTCGTTGGCCACCTCGTTCCCCCGATCTGACCCCGTGTGATTTCTTTTTGTGGGGTTTCATAAAGGATCGTGTTTACGTACCACCACTTCCAACAACATTGGGTGACCTTCGCGCCCGCATCACAGCAGCCATTGCAGAGATTGACCTTGACACACTACACAAGGTTTGGCAGGAGATAGACTATCGGCTTGATGTGTTTCGTGTTACGCGAGGTGCTCACATAGAGCACTTGTGATGTGACTGAAAAAAACTTTGAGAGTTACCATTCTTACCACATGTATTACATTCAGATATGTTCATTATATTTCACAAAATAAATTTATGAAATCGGGTACATCATTTTGACTTACCCTGTAGTATGTTCAACGCTATTCAATCGGAATATAATATGATTTACAGCCGTCACAGATTTACATGGCCTGAGTTTGTCATTGTGGACGACTCGAAGAAATTACATAAGTTACATTTCACACTGCAATGGTCACGGTGATAACTGAAATTGCTAGATTTTGCAAAAAAAATAACATTTAAAGTCAATTAAACTTCTCAGTCACAGCGTATGTCTCTGTGCCAAATCTAACTGAAAATTTCATCGCAGAGTGAACTATAATTGTTGCTGTTCCTGGCCACATGAAAATGTGCTACCCAAGAATAATTCAGCTCTACCCCAGTGGTCAGTATCTCTCTCTTTTGGTTCGCATCAAGGCATAACCCGGTCCGCAACTGACGATCATGTTTCAAGCAGCGTCTACTGGAGTTCGCCCAACAGTGAACAGAAGCAGCAATACTAATTCACTGTGACGGTTTAGAGGGTGAAATAACAATTCCAGGTGCAGTTAAAACACAATGCATTAGGCAAGCAAAATTCTATCCAAAGTTATCTTCAAATCGGTTAGCACAAACACCGACAAATATATCAAAAGTTGCAAAATTCCCTCTTCTGGCTGTCGATTTCAACAGTGACAATATTATTGAAATTACGAATTACATCTATTTTAGATAGGCATAGCCTATGCATGATTTCTTTATGAATATGTTGGTTCTTAAATTTAATCCGTTTGGTGAGGTTTGTTTGTTAGGATTTGATTGGCAAAATAAGCTAATTTGTCCCTCACCTACATTTGTTCTGTAACGTGGCGTTTATAGAAGTATTACCTACAGTGCGTTATTTAGCATTAACACATTAATTTATGCAGCGTAACAAATCAAAATTAAGTACAGACTACTTTTTCTGTCGTCTTTCTATTTTGGAACTTTATACAAACTACTGTAGCATGGAAAAAAGTTTAAAAACCGTTGCTCCATAGTGTGAATAGTGAGTTTGGATGACAACGAATAAACTTTCCAACACTAAACAGTAATCTTGTTGCAAATACAGACTGGCGTATCCTGAAACTTTTCTCTTTTCTGGTCGCAAATTTTAAATATTCGGATAACTATATAATTTTAAATATTGATTATATTCTGTTCAAATTTGATCGAAAGAGCCTGTAGCTAAAAAAAAATATTCTGATCGTATCGAAGCTACCTAAACTACTCAATGTAATAGAATTGTCTGGCCTAGCAGGCCAATACAGGTCAGGGGAGAAGATGTGAGAAGGAAGTCGCCAGAATCTATAGTGTTAAGGTACAATTCTGGCCCTCATTTGATGTGACTGAGGAAAATCCTGGAATATAGCTGACATTCTGTAGTCCTTTTCATACTGAAAACCTATATTTGCAATTGTTCGGCAGTTAGCATTATTTTCATTCTTGTCTATTTTCGGAACTGTGGATTACGCTGAAGATTGTAAATACAAAACATCATTAGTTCTTCCAGTAGCTTAAATGTCGCTTTCGAAATACCTTGGATTGGGGTTTGAACATAAAGAATATATTGCCCGAAACACCATTTTGAAAAACATCACATGTAGTATTAAAATCCGATCAATTTTTAAAGACTATTCATCACCAAAGTTGAATATTTCTGTTGCAACTATGCATGTGGGAGGTATGACTCAATTTGCTATATACACTGAAAATTTCCTGGCACAAAAGGCACACAAAAATGAACGTTATATGAACGCATGTAAAAAACTGTATATGAACCTACTGAAAAATTGTGAGCCGTTTGTGTGCTCAATGTGTCTTTTTATTGGCTTCTTACCCTTAATGCACACATTAGTTTCATATTTACCGAAGTTCACATTATCTGGAGTACGTTTTCAGATCACTTTTAGTACATTTGCCATATTAAGTGAACCTTTTGTGCATGAATTGGATATCAGAGCACCAAAAGTTCATATATTATGCACCCAAAATATGGTGTAATTCATATGAATTTCACGAAAAATTCATATATTACGCACTCAAAACGTGGTAAAATAAACATATTGTGAACTTTTCGGGACATATTGTGCAGTTTAAATGTACTTTGATTTTCAATGTAGAATAATGTATTCATGGTTATTTATGGTGTTGTATCAGTATATATTAATCAAATGTCATAGTGGATCAATAAATATGTTTGTTATCTGATGTTCAAATTATGAAATAAATTCTTTCTACTGTAATTTATTTTGTTTTGATTTCTCTGTGAAAGAAAATAAATCTAATTGCAAATACTAAATGAAAACTTGGTTTAAATGTTTCTTTTAAATTCCGGCTTAAATTGTTTCAATTCCGGAATGTTATGTTAGCCGTTATTTGAATTCGGAGGATCACGTAACACACCTGATCATTTGCGTGCACTGGATCAGAACGAGAATGTGGTGTAGACTCAAACTGTGCTTACGTAGACTACCTGGTTCGGAGGCAGGTATTCCAAGGTTTGCTCAGATTCGGACGTATTATATAATAATACCTAAAATAGAAACCTTGTGCATTCCTTTGTTCCGAAGATATGCGCAGTGGTAGATTTACTTTTTTGCCAGTGTTATAGAAGCCGTGTATTAAAGAAGTGCATTAGTAAAGATAGGAACTTTAAAGTAGATTATACTCCTGTATTGATTTTATATCTTTGAACACAAAAATGCTAATTTTATTAATTGGTCTGTTTTGAGAACATTTCCTGTAGCTAATACTGTATAAGGATCGTAAAATTATATAAAATTATAGATACTTGAGTCCATTATTGATGAATGATTTAATGTTATCAAATTAGGTTAATATACAATTAAGAATTACTATAATAATTTATGCTGTAAATATTCATAAATGAACTTTAGATTCTACCCAACTGAACGTTAAGTATATGGCAATATGCTGAGTTACATGAGAGTGGTCCAACTTGACGGGCGTATGCCAAAACTGCCTATTGAACTCCTAAAAGGTATACGCCATATACTTTTTCAATACTCGTTCAATTATATCACATCTTGAATGCAACCGGATATTTCAATGTTATTGACAAAGATGTTATGGCAGGGGTGTAACGCAACATGAACGGGATTTTATGAAGTAGGTAGGATTTCATTAGTGCACTTTATTACTGAATAGCAGATACATCACTCACATCAAATGCAACGTAACCCTGGAACAAGTAAGATAAACAAATTGAAATATTAAAAAATAAATGAACAAATTTTTGCTGTGTGGCTGCTGACATTGCACGCTTGAGCTTTAGGTACACCTCACGTCAATCACTCAATTATTATGTGCCGACCTGGTAGTCGTGCGGTCTAAGGTGTTAGGCCTGCGACTCGAAGGTCCCGGGTTCGAGTCCCGGCAGGTGCATGGGTGTCTTAACTAAAACGTAACGGACCAAAGTCAACAGTTACTAGACTGTTCCATATAAAATAATGTTTACCAAAGTTTTTTTTATCAATTATTATGCGCGTTAGGTTGCATTAGAGTACTTAAATTTAGCTAAACGAGTATTAAATATCTTTACGTGGTTTAATTCTTGGTAAGGTTAACATAAACGAGGTCACTCCATTAAAATGTGTGTTCTGGGGAGTATCAAGTATATTCCTATGCACAGACGCTGATCGTTAAGCTGGTAGGTGAATAGATTAAGAAAGCACCCAGTTCGAAGACCTGCTCCTTCTTAGCTAGATCAAGCACCACCATTCTCTTTCCTTCAAATTCATTCGTACATGGATTTTTTATAGTGCCCTTATTATGTATAGAATCATTTCGATTCTCTAATGTGTTTGATGTGAGTTGCTTTCTCTTTGTTATGAAAAGTTCCTTAAGAGGCAGCAACATTTGGCTACGGCGGCCTGCAAAATAAGGATCCAATTTAACATGGATTTTCACACATTTCTAGGAATATCCTGGTTTCATCATGCTCTTTCGAAGAAACACGACTCAATATCCTCTTAAACAGAATACATGGCATTGTAAATGTAAACATTTATTCATGAAGTATTTTCTCTTAGAAATACATATTATTTTACATAGCAAATTTCTCATGCACATTATAATATGTATTTCTGAAGAGAAAATAGCCAGCATGTGCTTCAGTTAAGTAGCTTAACAATTCCTTGCAATATATGGAGTAATGTTTTCGAAACAGTCTGATAAAATCGTGACATTCTTAGAAATGTGCGAAAATCAATGTCAAATTGAACGCTCATTTTGAAAGTCGCCGTAGCCAAGTACCGCTGCCTCTTAAGTTCGTACATGAAAATATCTTACACTTTAGTGAATTCACCCCAATATCAGTTATGATAAATGAAACAGAAACATAATGCTCATATCAATTGGGAAAGTGTACCGATAACTGGTCCAATGTATAAGTAGACGTCTTGATTTTAGTGTAGGGTAAGTATCTTAACCCTCCACCTACGTTGTATGTCTTAAGTTTTACTTTGATTCTACGATATGATTAACTTATAACCAGCCTGAGGCTTAGATGCATAAAGGCCTTAAATAAAATTCAAATTAACTTAAAACAACATAAAGCTGAGGGTTGCCTTGTACTCATCTCATTCTCTTATATAAATATCCGGAGCTTTACGATTCTTATCTCATAAAGATTTGGGATGCACTTTAGATACTTCCCCGGATGCCATAATGGTTGGATCAAAACGATCCTAACCTAACCTAAAGTTAACGAAAATTAGTAACGCCTTAAAACGAACAATTTAAGCTTTACTAACCCGAGAACAAATCTGATGTAACGTACCTATATTACCACTGATTGAACGATGCGGGGAAGTACCTAAGGTCCAGCCAGAATGGGATCTTCGAATTAGAATTTATTTGTGAGCTTTAGACGCATTGGATCATGTCGGGATTGGAGAGAGAATAATGTCGGGAACAGTCGGAAGGGTCTAATTTCAAGGTACCATCTGAGAGTTTGCCATGACAGCAAAAATCTGGAAGAACCTCAGTCAGGATAACTGGGATCTTTCCCAGGACTTTTCGAATGCGAACCCAAGAAATTTGATCTCCAGAGAGGAAGCTTCAATAAAATACTTATGAAAATAATATAAGCCTACATTGAAAATAAAATATATAGTACTGTTTATTACACGCTTGCTAAGTAAACAAGTCGCAATGTATGTAAGCAGAAAAATAGCCATTTAACGAGTTAGCGAAAACCAAGAAAAAAAGAATATGAGTTTAGAAGGGCAGGATCAGATAAACAACAATCAATTTCTAAAGAATAAATAAAGTCTCTAAAGCAATACAGAAGGTAAAAATATTGAGTTTATTTAACGTTTCGTATGGAATATAACACGAATACAGTAAAACATTTCATTGACATATTAGCCAATGAAAATTAATAATTTCCCGCCAATAGTGTTCCTCGGCGGCATCACGTGATCTTACTCTCGTGCTACCATCTGACGAGTAGACTCGGCTTACAAGTCTCTTTTGTATACTATCCACAGTATAGGAAGATTCGCTTCTTGTTGTTCTGTGGTAGTGCTATCGTGGCTAACTTGTTATTCCGTTTAGCTATTGAGGACGTTAGATATGGATCTAACAGGTCTGTCACGACGCTCTAAGTTTAGCTATTTAGACTGTAGCTGTAAATAGAGACTTAGATTAATTATAGGGTTTTGTTCGGAATGCATGTCAAGTGAAACAATTGAATTCGACTGTGTAATGAATAATTATTTATATTCTAAAAGAGCGTAAGTAAAATGAGCGCACGATTGCAATTATTACCCTAACCTATAATTCCATCAGAATGAACACACTGACATGTAGACATATATAATTACAGAATCAATCCTGCTAATAGAGTGTGACTTTCAACTCACCTAATTCCAGTTAGACAGAGAATAAGAGGCAGTCTCTGTACAGATGTTGTGTTAGTAACAGGTGTCTCAGAGCTGGATCTTGTAGTATAAGGCTTCGATACCAGCGTTGTAGATATTGGTTTGATGAAGATACGATATGACTACTAAAACAAGGTGTCCGTTCTCTCTCACTACTTCTGCTACGACCTGACCTAATGGTGTAAAATTACATGTCTATTTAATTGAAAGTTCACTCACTGTCCTTGACAACGTCCACATAGTTCTTCCTGAGATGCTAGGCTAAGCTCTTATAAACCAATCACAAGTCACTGAAACAATACACTTGCTTGTCTGCCTCTAGTCATCACTTGGTCAGCGATATCTGATCTGCTTAGTTTGATGTAATATGATATTTAGTTTGCCTTGCTCTGAAACCCTATTCGACATATGAGCTTGTCATACTCTCTTATTTCGCAGTGCTAATACAACGTGACTATGTAAGACAATATAGGGTTGGGATATCCTGTTTTCTCTATTCTGTTTTCTCTGACTACAGAAACACTTGTTTCAGAGGAAATAATATTGGAGACTGAAACCTAATACCGTCTTCTATCGGAGTGTGACATTGACAGAGTTTATGCTGTTGCTTTGGAAACAATTGTAAATTATTGTTCGTTGAAAGCTCACACTTACTCAATTCAATTGAAATACAGAAATAAAAATATACCTAAGGTATTCTTGGTTCGTGCCCCGGGTCTTGAACAATTTACAATACAAATATACAGAACATGTACACTTACGAAGGAAGGCTACTTGTCAGCAGCATGGGCTTCGAGATTAAAGATGTCTGGGTGCAAGGGGGATCTTGTGGACAATAGGGGCTCGGTTGAATTTATTGAGATTGGGGAACGTAATGGCTATGAACTGTATAATCTGCTCAACGGTAGGAATTAGGAGTTGCTGGTGTTGTTGTTTGACTGCCGAACTGGGTTCGGTAAATTTTAGAGACTTGTAGTTTCGAGTTGGATTTCTGAACATTATCGGCAGATTGGTGACTCTTTGCATTCACTAGCGATATGATCTCTGTGCGCTTGGCAGCGTTTGTATCTAAGTAGTGAGGTGGCTGTGTGCGAGAAGGTTCGATCCCATGGTTCGACCCTATGGCATCTTCTAGATATATGCTCCATTTCGTAATACATTATCAATGGTTGGCTGGTGTGATGTCAGAACTCGCAGTGGATAGCTGGGAGTGCCTTGTGAAGTAATGATACATAGACCTTCTAGACGTATTTCAGCTTCAACTTCATCTGGGGTGGTATCTGGTGTAACGCCTTTGATAACTACTGACAGCATCGGTTTGGGTTTCGGTGGTGGCGGTTGTGTTATGGGTTGTCCATTGAGAGGTGCGAGATGAACGTGTTTGCCAAATACGTCGAAACTGTGTCTATGGCGAAGCGATTTTGCAAATTCTTTGTCCGTTGATTTGATAATTAGGCTATTCGTAGTAGGAGTGATTTCAGTTTGTGTATCTATGCGTACATATCTCGGAAGTGGTTGTAGATGAAGTTTCAGTGTCTGATATTTGGTGTCGAAATTTGTGACTAGGAAGGCGTAAGTTGGTTGATCAGGTGTTGAAATTAACTGGTCGTCAGATGCTTGCAGATCCATGTAATGAGAGTCGGATTCGGATGTACTGATTGCATGAATTCTTTTAGTTGGAGGTGAGGCATATGATTGTGATTGTCGTTGAAGCCGTGATCTGGAGCGTTGGCTGGTTGAAGAAAGTCGATCTGAGCTACGTGAGTGTTTTGGGTTCCACCTAGTGACGTCATTTTAGGAGCAGCTGTGGAAGTAGTTTCTTGAATAATATATGGTATTGAATATTGACCTGTTGCATGTTGTTTCGTTATGTTAAAGAAATAAACAATGATGCAGAGTACGTGATGATGAAAAGATGACAAGTCGCTGTATAATGCAAAATGACTCAAACTAACTCCTACACTCCAACACTGAGAAGTGCCGTCGATCCCAATGTGGCCGTATGTGTAATATTCTATTCCGTGCGTCTGCTACACGAAGTACTCGATTTTACTCTAACAAGCCAAACCTAGACTAGGTTTGAGTTCCCGTGTGAGCTGTGACAACAACTGCTATTCATTACATGTTTCGGCAGTCTATAAACTATTACAAGACATACAGTTTCACAAAGATATATCTACTATAACACTCATTTTAGCTATTTCTCTTATTAGCAACAATTCACACACATATTGTTATAACAGTCCTTTAATTAACTTTCAATTCTAATAGTCGTCACACGAACTAATCTCACTACTGGCATCAGCTGGCCTGGCTGAAATACTTCTCCCATCGCTGCTAACTTGCAGGAAAGCACTTCACACTTGCCGTTCATATAACCGTCGGGTTGTAAGCCAAAAATTCTCCCTGTTATAATTTTGAAAAAAGATATGGCTCAGTACTGATTGCGAATATATTTCTCGTACTGCATTTTTTACAAGACCTACCAATCAAAAACTATAATCCTTGTGGTAACTAAAATTCTGACCTCCACGCAAATGTAGCACAAACCTTCGCGTGGGGTAATTGTAACTTCAAGACAAAATAAGTTCGCTGTTTTAGAACAGACGCTATAAAATGCAAGTGAACATAATTGAAGGACGATATAAGTTAGAAATTTACATTGAGAGGAGAGAAACTACTAAAAACGGAAACAATTAAGTAAATAGGCTCACATTTACCCCAAGCGAGGAGGAGCTTAGACATTAACTATACCTGTAAAAGGTAATTATTTTTCAGAGCTGGCTGACAAATTTTGATTCCCATTTCAGCTGAAAGAACAGAGACGAGCGAATCAAGACGAGGAATCTTTCCAGCGTGAATTATGCGGATACAAATCTATCGAAAAGAATACCTTCAGAAGACACATGAAAAGTCACGGAGGGGAGAAACCTTTTAAATCTGAAATATGCGGATATAATTGTACTCTAAAGAGTAGCCTGAAAGGACACAAGTTAACACATACAGACGAGTGGCCTTTTCAATGTGAAACCTGCGGATATAAGTGCACCCAAAAGTGTGATTTGAAAAAGTACATGGTAACACATACAGGCGAGAAGCCCTTTCAATCTGAAACATGCGGATATAAATTTACTCGAATGAGTAGTCTGAAAACACACATATTAACTCATACAGGCTAGAGACCTTTTCAGTGTAAAACGTGTGGGCTTAGATCTACTCAAAAGTGTGATCTGATAAGACACATGTTAACACACACATACTAAACCCGTTACATGGTAACACATACGGATGATATGCCTTTTTAATGAATATAAATACTTGAAAGAATCACCTGAAAACTCATGTTAATATATAGAGACGAGGGTATATCTAATGATGTACGTATTAATATATATGTACAGTAAATAGTTGCCTGAAAACACGTACGTACAGGGGAAAGTCCTTTTGAATGTGAAACGTAGATATGAATGAATTCGAGGTCGTGAGTTAAAAATACATAAAAATGCATGAGTAAAAAAGCACCTTCTAATTTGAAATATGCTAATATAAATAGACTAAAAATAGTGACTTGAAGCGACACATAATAATGTATAGACTTCTTCAGCGTAAATATAAATATACTCTTAGAAGCAGGAGATTACATACCTGTAGTTTTTTTTTTAATTTCAATTATTCGGCTACTATTGAATTAAAAAGAATGAGTGGAATATCACTTCAGGATGCATAAAGAGAATAGTGTGTATCCATGTAGCTTTAAATATGAGTGTTTTCAAGGAAATATTACAATAGCAGAAAAACAAACTACAAAAGAGGTTTGGGGAACCAATTTGTAAAGTTTTACTTAAAAAACAACAACAGAAAAGTCTTTAAATCAAACATATATAAATATACTAAAAAATTATCGATTTTATTCTTATTCAAATAATAAGCTAGCTCGCGAGTTTCAACACACCCAACCTAAAGTCTTTGGTAAACTGAAGTTCGAAGTACTTCGTTAAACTGCCCGTACAGACACTTCCAGATAGCTGTTCTAATTTTTATTAGACCGGTGTGTCACGTTCGTGAGTCTGACTCCACATGATTTACCCCAAATCTTTCTGCTGATGAAGCATTAAATGACAGAAATCTATTAAGTAGAGTAATATGGTTGTAAACAATACCTATTCTCTTTCAACTAGAATTTATACCTAGGTAACGTAATATGAAAGAATAATGTATATCTTGTTTTTTAATGATGAAATTAACTAGATTATATATTTTCATTATTTACTAGTAATGAATTTTATCAATATATTTGTCGATTATCTCCGATATTTACTTCATTCCGTCTCTGGTTGCACTTTAATTCTATTTTTTCAATATAGTTTCTTTATTCTCCACTTTTCCTTTCAGCTTTATTATTATTATTTCCCCCTCCTGACTCTTTATCGTCCAATTATTTTAGGAAGACCCTTACATGTCACTCCTTGCATCGTCCACACACCCTCAGCATCAGTTGATAACGTGGCGTTTCATCCCAAAGCCCGTACGCAAGTTTTCCTTTTACAGTACAACTGTGAATGAGCATTTCAATATCAAGCTCTGATAGGTTAACCGCACTACGCTCGGCGGGTTATTTATATATTCCTCTATTTCAAAACTATATTGCAAGAAAGCAAATCCAACTTGGTGGCGCGCTTATTCGCCAATCCCAACCGGTAAGAATAAATATAAATTTATTAGAAATTCTGCGTTCCAATTGCTTTTGCTAGAAGTGGGTGATGTAAACGGTTGGGGCTAAATACAGCACCGAGAGCAGCAATAGTCAGCTGCCTAGCGTGGCGTATTGGTAGAACTTTGGCTCACGAAATAAGAAACTCGGATTCGATCCCCGGCGAGTGGGCTAGATTTTCTTCGTGTTTCTTAAAACATATATTTTGAAAACTTAATTTATTAACAATTTCTTTCTTGCATTTTCAAAATTGTTTTGAAAAGTAAGATTTTTTTCTTCTTCACATTAAAAATATTTTGCTAAGTTCATATTTATTATTAATAATTACCTTCTTCCATTCGTCGTAGATTATATAAAATTAGTGACCAGGGGTTAGGGTAGGTTGGTCAAGTTATGTAACTTCAGACATTTGTTTCTTTCTTTCAAACTACTTTTCTATCTGTTTGAGCGAACCTGGTTTTACATAACCTCCTCTAACCATGGTAACTAAAAATGCAACTCGGGGGGTGGGCGCAGGCCTCGGTGAGCAGTAGGCAGACGCAAAACTGTTACATTCATTGCGAATGACCACCGCTAACCGGGGGCTGCGCCCCGCCGAGGCTCGCGCCACCGACATCCCTTCGGACGCACCGTACTCCTTCGCACACCACGCGGCCCTCCCTGAGGCCACGCGTGGTTTATGTATATTTATATATATATATATCCTACCTTTCAGTAGTCTATATTAGTATGCCGAAACAATTTTGAATAATTAATGTGAACATATAAAAATAAAGTTAGCAAGAAAAAAAAGCATACCCTGCCGGGTATCGAACCCTGATTTGTTATGTAGTAAGCCAACGTCTTACTGCCGAACCAAGTTAGTACGTGGCAAATACTGGTTGGGCCGTTTTATTTACAGTGCATGGGGTCTGAACTTGTTACTATGCTAAGAATTGACAAGGAAGAATGAGCAGGGATATCTTAATAATATTCTTGACATCCAGTATAGTATATTCACATCTACAGTTTATGATTTGTGTGAATTGATTTTTGTTGTTTACACATAACACAAATAAATAAAAATCGCTGGGAGAGTGTGTTGGAAGATAGACGGCCAGGTCCTATTTATAGGTACCATCACAGCGTTTGCCTGGTATGTGTGAGGAAAAATCTTGGAAAACGTCAGTTAGGAGAGTCGACCGCTAGAATCGATCCTAAGACTTTCCGATTTCTAACCAACGGTCTAGAAGTTTTTTGAAACATTGTTTGCCCTGAACGGCCTTTACTTGTTCCATTTGATATACCTTTTGAACGTATATTGACTGATATTCTTTTAATTCAGTTAAATTCACACACAAACATTCATGCCCGAGGCATATCACTAACTAGGAACACTCCCGAGATGATAATCTGGC
Organism: Lepisma saccharinum; assembly: GCA_022664845.1. NCBI lineage: Eukaryota > Metazoa > Arthropoda > Insecta > Zygentoma > Lepismatidae > Lepisma > Lepisma saccharinum. Next base: position 36,056 of record JAGDQP010010077.1, read on the forward strand.
ACAAGCGCAATTTTACGCGGAATCGATGGGCCACTAACCAACAAGGCATCATACAAATGTTTATGCCCCGGACTAAAACGTTAAGAATCAACATAGTAACAAGGTTGGAAGTCATCGTGCCTGCGACGTCATAGTAACAGGCTCAGACCCAATCCACTGTAAATACAACGACTCAACCAGTATATCTCACGTACTAACTTGGTGTAGCGGTAAGACGTTGGCTTACTGCAATAAAAATCCAGGTTCGATTCCCTGCAAGGTAGACATTTTTCTTTCAAATTTTATTTTATATGTTCACATTTATTATTCATAATAGCTTTGGCATACCAATACAGTCTACTGAACGTTAGGATATATATATACACAAACCAGGTCTGCGCCGCGTGGTGTGCAAGGGAGCACGATGCGTCCGAAGGGATATCGGTAGCGTGAGCCTCATTGTGCGCAGTCCCGTTTAGGGGTGGTCGTACGCAATGTAGCACTTTTGCTTATGCTCACCGAGGCCACCCCCTCCCCGAGTTACATTTATAGTTACCTTGGGTTAGGGCAGGTTAGGTAAAATCAGGTTCGCACAGATAGAAATGTAGTTTGAAAAAAGAAACGAAAGTCTAAAGTTTCAAAACCAAACCTGACCTTACGTAACCTACCCTAACTCCTAGTCACGAATTTTATATAATCTATGAGAAATGGAAGAAGGCAATTATTAATAATCAATATGAAATTAGCCAAATATTTTGAAGAAGAAGAAAAAACCTTACGTATATTTTTTTTTACAAAAAATGCACTTTTCGAAACAATCTTGAAAATGGAAGAAAGAAATTATTAATAATAAATTAAAACTTTTCAAAATATATTTTTTAAGAAAAAAGAAGAAAAAATCTCACCGGCTCGCAGTAGATCTAACCCGGTTTTCTTATTTCGTGAGCCAGCGTTCTATCAATACGCCACGCTAGGCAGCTGACTACTGTTGCTCTCGGCGCTGTATTTAGCCTCAACCGTTTACATCACTCACTTCTGTCAAAAGCACCTTGAACGCAGAATTTATAATAAATTTATATTTATTCTTCCCGGTTGGGATTGGCAAAGAAGCGCGCCACCAGCAAGTGGGATTTACTTTCTTGAAAGATAGTTCTGAAATATATATATAAATAACCCGCTGAGGGCAGCAAGTTTAATAGCTGATTTAACAACACGCTTGTTATAGTCTGTGTAGCTAAATGGTCAGCGTGTGAGACTCTCATTCTTAAGGTCTCTGGATCGATTCTACGAGGGACATTCCAGAATTTTCTTCTTGGAATTAAGCGCAGTAAATTCCGTTCGTGAAAGATACTGAAAGAAATTTATCCCGCACAGGGAGTAAACCACAAGACAGAGCTAGAGGGGGGCAAGGGGACAGAGAGACAAACTCTGTGTTTATAAGCGTTCAAATGTCATTTATCTCCATGTCTTGCACCATTTTCCTTTCCCTCTTTCCTTGTTTTCTCTTCTCTGTTATTTCGCTTTCTCCGTTTTCTTCCATGCTTTCTCTCTGCCTCTCTCTCTCTCTCTCTCTCTCTCTCTCTCTTCCTGTGTATGTGTGTTTGAACAAGTTAAGAAAGGCATTTCTGTCAACTCCTTCGTGTTTTTCTAAGTGATGCCCAGCTATTAAATATTTCTTCCTCCAAATGAAGGAATATCCTGGCAAGCCATGTTTTCGCACATATTTATACTGTCATATTGGTTATCTCACTATAAGGCGTACAGTGCAACAATTCTTCTGGAGGCAAAGCTACTATTTCTTATAATTTTTACTTTTAGTTCATGACTGTACATCCGTTGTAGTTCAGCGGAAAGGTTAACTGTTACGTCATTGTATTTTATATAACAATTATCAAATAATGGATGCGCCAAAGCCTGGACCAAATGAATGAATCTTTTGGCTTATTGAAAGAATATTGTTTTTTGCTTTTCAAAGGTATAAAATTAGCATGCATTTTATTAGTTATGTGTATTACGCGTGCGTTCCACGTAAGATGGCTCTCCATTATGACTCCTAGATTTCACACTTGTTTACCATGTTCTGTTTTTGTGTGATTCAACACAACTTGAGGATGGTATAGTCTACTCAATTCTGAAGCGTGTTTTTGGTTTGTTATAATGCTGGTTTGTGTATTTAGAGAGTTTAAATATACGTATTGTTTACCTAGGTCTTTTTCCATTACATCACGCACAGAAGATAGTTTAAACGAACATATATTTGGAGATTATCTGCATAAAGATGGTGTTTACATGGACGAAAAACAGAGGATATAGCATTAATATATAAACTGAAAAGTAATGGTCCTAGTATCGAGCCTTGTGGTACACCTGATGATGTCTTAATGCAGGAACAATAAATAGTAACGGAAGTAACACACTGTTGACGATATTTAAAAAAGAAGAAAATTATTGAACAGTAATCAGCACGAAGTTATAAGAAGAAAGTTTAATTAGTTGCTAACGAGTCAATATGAAGAGAATCAAAGTCATGACTTGCATAGATTATTATTAACAGTGATTTCACCTTCATTTATGGCGCATTTAATATCAGCTTTAATAGTGCTGTAGATGTGCTATGCATGCAGCGAAAACCGGACTGTAAAGGAGAGGAGATTATGTAGAGATAGGCATGCTGTGGTTGGTTTGTGCATAAACTTCTCCAAAATGTTTGAAAATGCAGGAAGTATATTATGGACCTATAGTTCAGACGCATTTGATTTCTTAGGTATGAATAAAATTAGTACATATTTCGAAGAACGGGGGAAATTTCCAGCAGTGGGCAATATGCATTATTGTAGAAAAAAACTATTTTATATGGGCCTGTCTAGTAATTTTGGGAATTCGGCCCGTCACGATTTGCCCATCCACACCCATGCCCCTCCCGGAACCTTCGAACCGTTGGCCTAACGCCTTAGACCGCACGGCTACCCGGCCGGCATGCATTATTGTTAAGACAGTCTCCAAAGCTTTAGTAATTTAAAGGGAATCATGTATGCACCACATGCGTTTGATTTTATTTCTTTTAGAATTTTCATGATCTCAAAAATTTGAACATGTTTAAAATAATATCAATAGAAATTGCTCTGGTGTGGGAGCACCGCTTTGCATAGAATGGGTATACAGTTTGGTTGGACGATTTGATTATGTGCAACAGATGAAAAATGTGCATTTAATTCATCCAATATGTAATTTTGAATATTTAATTCCGTAGGTCTTTTACAGTTTGTTTGCGTCAAGTCGTTATCTCAAACAGATTCCCTTTGCGGAACGACTTTTTACAAAATAAGATGAGTGATTACATAACAAAAACAGGAGTATATTACATACATTTCAAGGAAAGTTTGTGGTACATGTTATTAGTAAAATAGACTGTCATTACCCAGTTAGATGCCAGTGATTACGCTTATGGTCTGTACTCCTACGGAAAGTCGTCTCATTCGTGCTTATTTCGACACACATTTACTCCAGAGAATTGTTGGGAATACCCTACTTTCTTTAGGGAAATCCCTTGCGCTCCATTGCACAATTTTGGCATATGGTTCACCCTCGATACTCTATTAGTTTGTTTTTTTCTTCTTATTTTCATGTCAAGAATTGCGTGAGGTAGATTTGTCAGTGCTACATCGCCGCAACACCCTGTATCTCGTTTAACCAGACAACGAAACCTTCATATTCCTTGATAATGATCAAGATAATAAGTACATATTGATCTGAATGGAGACATATAAATAGTGTGCGTAAGCAGGTCTTTCGTTACACAAAACAAAATAAGATTGCAAACATATTACTGTCTTGATAAAAGCAATCAAAATATGTAAATCGTCAACAATGTACACAAGACTGAATGCACAATGTACACAGAATGTGTAAATTGTACACAAGAATCAATATATATTGCAATTATCGTGTGATAAGAAATAGCAATCAAGAATGTATTTGGAGATAATGACGAATTCATTTCTCTTTTAATATTGTTATGTTCAACATCTAGTGACAATTCATTCACAGTCAGAACAAATAGAGAAGTGCTCATTGTAAGAACAATTATTTGTACATAAGTGAACGTTCATAATAGCTTTATGAGCAAAAATAGATATTCCCTTGAAATCAATTGAAGGTAGAGTGATGGTTAAGTTTCTCTGCTAAGCAAGTTGCATGGTTCTGCACCACTAATTGGACGCTGTAATTTTTAACAATTATTTTAGTAGAATAGTGTAAATGGAGAATTTCTCTAACCAATCTTGTTGATAAAATTATTCTTAAGTGCCTAAGTGTTACAGTACTACTACGTCATTTCCATGGGTGTCTACTAAGAAAGTAATAAATTTTCGTGGATTTTCTATCGAGGATCCCCGAGACGTAGGTGTTTGTGATGAAAACTACTTGATATTGTCCATACTATATGTTTTAGTAGCGGTTATTTTTATATATGTATCCTGGGTTGGAGTCCTGTCGCCAATTATCCTGATTGTGGATTTCCATCTCTTTCCCTCAATCACAAGAGGTCAGTCAATGCTGCAATAAAATTCGGCTCTTCTCTACTTCCTTCTTACATCCCATTCATACCTTATCTATCCTGATCTCAAATCAAAATGCTTAGAGGCTGTATATAAAATTACAATATTATATTATTACTATTTAGACACGAGTTTGCAGTTATCATTGCATACATTAAATATTTCGCCAAACAATTTTATTTCAGGATGGCTCATGTTTCAAACTTAACATGGTCATGGTCTCAAGGTTGTACTTAAACATAGGCCTCCCAAATTCTTGGAAACTTTCAACAGTATAATGATTGCCTGATTGATAAGTTAATATTTACATGTGTTGTATGTTAACTGTAATGAGTACCTGAAGGTTACCGTTTATGTTGCAAATCATTGCGCAGTAATGATGAATAAAATGTAATGGGGTGGGTGGTAGATTTGCAAACATGGCGAAATTGCCGCCACCTACCTTAGTTCTTGGTTCTTATTTAGTAGATCTATTTACAAACGTCACTGTAAGAAAAGGCACTTTGTTCTAGAGTAGTTTCCACATTGAATTATACGCACCATTTTCAACCTTAGATTGCTTCCTCATACATCCACTGCTTGTAGCCGTTCTTCTTCCCTTCGATAACCAAGTTTCAACATATTGCACAGACCAAGAAAATATCACGATCACTCCCGTGAGTGTTGTTATATAGTCAGTGTTCGATTTGTAGAAGAGCCCTATTTTCTTTGTTTTAAAGTAGAGCCGAAAAATGGTAATGGTGTTAGGTCAAATAACGCACGAAAACTTTTTTTCCCTTATACTCCAAAATTATCTGTAATACGCATGCGTGGTGTAGTCAGTGGTGAGGAAAAAAAACAGTATTCATCTAACTTTTACTGTTGTAAGTGGAAATGAATTTCTTAGTTATGAATAATTTGATTCTTATCCCACTCAGTTCGCAGGAATGTTGAAAGTACTGTGCATCATACACAATAGGTATTTCCAGTGCGAATTGTTTGTGTTAGTAATGCATATATCACATACTTTGGCTTCAATATTTTTCGGAATATCTTGCATCCTTTTCACTTACCATTATTTATACTCAGGCATCTCAATTATTTATTGATTATTAGATTTACCGATTATTATTCCGGTATCCGGTATTATTTACCGAGTATTATTCCGAAGAAAGTTTTTAATTCTGTAACATACGAGAAACCTTTACCGTCCCCAAAATATTGTTCTCCGTTTTTGGATATCGGCTCGTGCACCAAATATATCAATCCCTGAGAGCCAGAACCGCGTAAGTCCAGTTTTAGCCAAAACGTGACTAATGCAGTTATGTGCAGTATTCGGAACGCCTCATATAATGGCTTCATGATGCTTGTAAGCATGTTAAATAGTGTAAGAAGGTAAGTCTATTACAGAGTTTGTCCATTTAGTTTAATATGAAGTCGCTTTTCTCCTTTTTTTCTTGAAAACAATTGTGACTTACGCTGTTCTGGCTCTCAGGTACAGATGTCTTATATTAACTGTCTCCAACTTCTTTAAAAAATATTATGTAATCTTTAAGTGGTGTAAACAAACATGAACTAATATAATTAAGATCGTTGCATTTGTATTATCCTTTAAAGGATATGTATGTGTTATTTGCAATGAGTGGTCGTAGTTAATTTGGTAGAGATTTGGCTTCTGATTCGGAAGGCCAAGGGTTTGAACCCATTTTGACTGACGATTTTCCGGGTTCCTTTTCGATTCTCTGCCTTAACCTATCCTCACCCGAGCGAAATATGCCTATAGGCCATAAATTCACTTGAAACATCAAAGTTTTGCTTACTTCTTAATTCTAATCAAAGAAAAATCAAACAAATTAAGCTAATATAGTGATGACTTTGGAACCACGTCCAGAAGTCGGTTTACCATACCGGTGTACGTCTGGTGTAACTGAGAAAACCTTGTTAATAATAGGCGAATACAGGTACGGTACTTTGGGGGCTAGAACGTAACTAGAAGGTAAAGCATCAGGATCCTGTAAGATAAATAACATAAAAGGTACACATGATATCAAAAAGTACGATTTTATTGACCCATTGATTACAGGTCTAACCAGGGACGGACGGACAACCAGAACTAAACAATCCGTAAAACTAGCGAATGGACTCACTAACTGGTCGGTATGTCGTAGCCACTAGCGAGATTTGAACGCAGAAGCTTGGATGATAGCGGGACTAGAGTCCAGAGCCTTCCATAAACGGCGATGGAGTGGTGATGACGATCAGTCTAGCCTAGCTGGAGTGCTATCTGCAGAGGAGCCCATTCCAATACCCTTTGAATGGTTTCAAGTGGGGCCGTTAGGGCCTGGCCGAATTCTGGCAACACAAAAGGCAGTACCAACTAGCAGCTGGTTAGTGGATAGTAAGACGAGCAGTGGCCTATATTGTTAGCGGTTCACAAGCAGTCCATAGCAACTGCTTGCAAACGTCTCTCGATGAATGCTCTGCGATGTCGGTGACTTTTGTCATCGCTATTTATTCGGTTTATGGATTCTTAGAAATGTGTTTCCTGGTTTACACATTCTTTCTAGTCTAGATTCCGATCATGCAGTGGTGCATTCGTATGCTTTTATCTTTAAAGTGGAAACCATCCAACTCAACAATAGATACAAACAAAACAACAACAAATATCTAGAGAGGAAATATTACTCTGTAAACGCGTGTGACTCAAAATAATGAGAAATTTTGAATCTTGTCCTGCCAACCCTGGTGAGTTGGTAGTACTGAAAGGCGTATATTACGCTGCTCACAACTTACCCCAAAAGCACATAAAATGTTAAAAAAAACGATGGATTCAACGTTAGTCACGCTCCACATATTCAACAGGCTTTTCGACGTTTAGAACCAATGTAGTCTTCAAGACCAAGAAGTGAATAATGCAACCTTGTATTTGACTACCTGTTCATGACTAAGAGCCATGTTTTGCATTTGACCAAAAAAGAGCACTGAGTTTGTAGATATTTCACGCGTCTGCAGTGGATTTTGAAGCTGGAACTTTCCGCACCTATCATTTGTAGCTCGTCACCCTAATCACAGAGCCATCTAGCGAGTAACTATTATTTTTAGTATTCCTTTGATGTTACGCAAACTTAACTTCCTCTAAAGTAAAATTCATATGTATAAGCTAGGTGACCATATTTTCTCCAGTGATTCCAGGAAAGATCGGGATAAATCCACTTCTTTGTTGTAACTGTAAATTTGGCAACTTTCCTCCTCCTCCCCCCGCCCCTACACGACAAATTACGGGGCGCCGGAAAAGCGCCCAAAGGGAATACCGTCCAAGGATTATTGGGAAATCATCCAAAGGAAAAAGCATCCAAAGGGAAAACCGTCCAAAGGAAAATCACCCAAAGGGAAAAGCATCCAAAGGGAAAACCGTCCAAACTGATATTTTGATTGGAATTTCCTAGAACAGGAAAATCGTCCAATAAAAATTGTATTATGTATTATTAATTTCATATTAAAACCAGTCACGGGAATATCATCCAAACGGAAAATCATCCAAAGGGAAAACCGTCCAAAGAAAAATCTTCCAAAGGGAAAAGCATCCAAAGGGAAAACCGTCCAAAGGAAAACCATCCAAAGGAAAATCATCCAAAGGGAAAATCGTCCAATAGGTTTCGTTAATGGGAAAAGCATCCAACGGGAATATCGTCCAAAGTGAAAATCGTCCAAACGTGGCCTCTCATCAGTCTTGTAACCAGTGTGACAATATTTCTTGAGACTTTGAAACTATTGTTTTTTAGATAATGCTGTTTTGTTCTTATCGAGAATTTAGGTAGAATGTCCTGTTCACTTGTTGTTAATGCTTCTAATTTAACGAATCTAACAAGTTTGATTTCTTTACTTGCAACATGTTTAACGTAAAGTTTTACTTTTCTCGTATGTTGAAACTTTCCCAAAATTATTTATAATTGAAGCCATGTTTCAAATGAGCTTAATTCACAGTCTCAAAACTTTCATAGTAATATATTTTTATCTGCTAAGAGTGAACGAGGAAAATTGATGACCTGGTTAACCCAGTAATACACACCTGAAAGTGACATTACAAATACAGTAAACTGTTGAATAGCAAATAGTGCTTAATTTAACAATTGTTGCGGTGAGTTAAATATTAACAATAGCTATTACGCGGAATAAAAGGATAATATTTGAAGTTAGAAATATATTCGCATTGTTCGCGAATCAGGAGTGTGATAGGTAATTAAAGAAGACAAAAGAACAGGAAAGCAACCCTTAACATTTGAGGGATTGCTCAGAAAAGGGAAATATATTTTTGCATGGAATTCATTGAGGTTACTGTACTTCTTCTACGCATGTTTCAAACATCAATATTTGCTCCTCAGGTATGGTAATTAGGCGTCTCCTTAGTTAGCCCTAATCTAGTACTGTGATTGGAGTGATAATTGAGATGCAGTTTACTTTATAGTTCGCAAAAAAAAGTGTAAATTTACAGGAAATATTTAAAATTTCAAACCTGTGTTGAAGCCATGCCAGTACTCGAAATGGGTTAGAAAAGGTAAGGGAACGGTTGCAGAAGTGGTCTAGAAAAGGTAAGGACCGTAAGGGTACACCATTAATAAAAAGATAGGAGTACGCAAAATCCAACATGGAAAAGGTAAGGGCACGGCGTGTTCCCTACTTTGAGGATTGAGTGCTGCAACCCAAAATGTAGCAAGTTTTGTGTTATGGAAGTGTGAAATGAGAGCGAAATGTACTTGGGACTACTAAGCTAAATGCTTGTTAGGACAAGTACATGGATTTCGTGTTAAACGTCATGTGCATCGCGTGTAGTAAATAGAAGGTCTGACTGAAATTAACCCAAGACATAGATAGGCCTACTGTCTGGGGATTTTGTAGAAAAATGTCATTCACAACACAGAGTGGCGCAATTAGTGTTGCTCCGCTTGACGTCTTGGTTTTTATCTGTTGTGCAACTCGAGTACGTATTTAACGAACTAAAAATGATATTGCTTTTCGTGACACGTTTTAAATTGCTGGTTGTCCCTAGGTGCTTATAGAAGTATCTGTAGCAATTATTTGCAAGTGAATGAGTAGCATAGGGCGTTCATATGGCTCAACAGCTTACGGAAACTGCGGGTCATAAAGTTAAATTTAACAGGTGATCGTTAAGGATACGCGCTTGAATCTATTATACGTGACGCAGTTACTTCGGGCAGGGATCTTGAGCAGTCCCAATTCAAGCCGCAATGTTCAGTGCCATTTTTAGTTAGATTTTCCATGAAATTTACAAGATTAGATAGTAACACCTTCATCAAGGACGTAGCCAGTGGAGCGTGTCCGGACACTCCCGAAATTTGCTGCCTATGTCTGCATCTAATTTATTGCTAACCAAAAATTTGCCGAACACAGCGCGAAGTTCCTCCTTTTAAACCAAAAAGCTTGTTTCTTTTAAAATTTGCAATTCTAGTGCTGTAGAAATATGAATCATTAAGAGATTCATTTAAACAGCATGCACAAATCCTTAAAACAAAACAAATTATTGTGCTAGCATGATTTTGTTTTATTGATGTTCTCCAAATCTGTTAGAATGTAATATTTCCCTTCTTCGAATAACAAGTTTGCTATCTCTTCGGAAACCACATATGCTGTGGAAACAATTTTTAAATATCATATCAAAGAAATTATCCCGGATTGCAGGATGATGGCATTTGTGACACGAGATTTACAGAGCACCGCAGTGTAATTATAGTCTTCTTGAATTAGAGAAAGCAATATCCCACAGGACCGAATTGCTCCATGCAGCAATAAACAATGCCTCGTTCATTTTGTCTCTGTTGGCGTGTGAGAAACTTCTCACTTTTACTCCTTCACTACCTTCAGTCGCCAAAGCATGATTTGACGGCAGCGTTAAACCACGCAAAACTTGTTACAAATTAGTAGAATGAATTACGTGACAACAAAACAAATAAAAAATTTGCGCGACTTTTGCAGAAAGGCGAAAGTCTTGACATCTCTGTTTGGGGAAGGGCCAATATTAACGCCAAGAACAGAAGGCAAGGAAAACTACTCTGCTTCAGATGTCGAAGAATTTCTGAGACGATAATTTCGTTTTTGGATGACCTTACAGTAAATTTTCGAAGGCGCTTTGATGGTTCCGTAGCAGATGCATTAACTTTTCTTGAAGCTGTTTTCCCCGTGCACTTGTCACGAACCAAGACACGTCAGCTTAAGAATGATATGAGGTATTTAGGGTACACCAGTGAAAGTGAAGTTCAGTTGAGAGTGGATAGGCCTATCTTATGTGATGCGAAAAGTGGAATGCAAGATAGTGTCATTCCGTTAAACGCTCAGGTGGCATTAAAACACTGTGATATTTTGCCACATACCAATCGGCTCTTAAAGTTATTAACTAGTTTTAATTGATTTGGTCGGGGCAGTAATCCACACTGTCGAAAGAAAGAAACGAAAGTGTTAAGATACATGACCGCACCTAACCTCCACTAACCCATGGTCTCTAATTTAAAATATTCTACGAAAAATACAAGAAAGTAATTATTAAGAATCAATAGGAACAGATAGAAATGTATTTTGAGAGAAAAAAATAACTCGCCCCGGCGGGATTCGAATCCGGGTTCTTTCACTCGACATTTTTTTTAATTCTCTATTAATACTACTATTACAATCCAACAAACTTATTTTTAAAACATAAAAGTTTTAAATGTTTTAAAAGAACTCGTTCATAATTGGCAAACCTTTATACTTCTATTTTCAATTGGGATTTGCAAGATTTGTTCCCTCAAAAATTGAACACAATAACATGGGTCTGTTACATAATCCTTATTCAACATAATTTCAATTGTTTGTATTGTTACCCAAAAATAAATTCTTTTCTAAGCCTTTGGAAACACTTCAAAGCCGGAAAACATACTATATCTTCACTATGATGATTCTAGAACTGTCCTCTGAAAATCCTAATCATAATCTTACAGAATTGGCTCCAAATTGGATTACTAACTTTACAACATAAAGATGCCAACAGCACCTGGTGTTCCCAGGCGGTCACCCATCACCAGGCCCGATGCTGCTTAACTTTCGGTGATCGGACGAGTACGCCATAACCATTTATCAACGGTCACACCTTGCAAACGCGCATTTCGCAGTTGAATTTACACTTCACGTGTGTTACGTAACAACGCTACGAGATGTCACTCACACGTAGATAATTAGTCCGACCGGGTCCTATGAATTCCGCTTCGTTTTCTTTCAGAACATGGAGCAAAAAATTGACTTAATATAACTATATGCAAATTAATATTTTACAATGAACCAGAAACAGTGCATTAAATAATAAATTTGCTTCTGGTAGTCGATTTGTGCCAATACGGTTCACATTAAGAGTTAAAAATATAATATCCTCGAGTTAGCACTATTACCAACCTAGCTTTGCGAATACTTCTAATAGCGCTTTCTCAATATAGTAAATATTTCATATCCCCAAATGACGACAAACATCATGTGAAAACAGGGCTGTGATCAGTTAACAAATCTGGTCAGTAATATATATGTTTCCCTAGCTCACACTGCATCTGTATTCCAGAGAGCCGTTAAATAATACAATCATATGTTTTAAACTGTTACTGTTGTCTGACTGTTACTTTTACAAATGTATACGCGTCCATTGATCTACACAGAATTTTGCATGTACATCAGGTACTGTGACAAACAGTATTTCACTCAGGATCATCAGAGTTGTCAGTGTTGCCAAACAATTTTTAAAATTCAATTACTTAAATTGCTTCCATATCATTGTATATATCCGCACTTATTTATGCCAAAATTCGCGTAAATGCGCAGCAGGTACTGGGTCACGTCACAGATGCCCTCCAGACGCCGCAGTTGCTAGCTTTGCCATTTTTGGCGCCAAACAAACCGACAGGCATATTATAAAGTGATCATCTTTCCATCCTTCCTTCGAAGACATAAAATTGGAACAGTAGGAATGATACATGAGATGATTTAAGAGCGAGACCCTGGGGTAGGGGGCAATAACTTCAAAAGCTATCGCTTGGAATTAAACATTTGAAGTCATTCTGGAGTGACTTGTGGGGGCGGGGACAGTGCCCCCATGCCCTTCCATAAATACGCCCATGGAATGATACCCAAAAAAGGGAACAGCACACATATTAATCCAATGCTAAAACCAAGGTATTACTAACCTCCTGTCCAAGAACCTCTAGGCCGTCCGTGGATGGACTTCAGGAAGTCCGGAATAGTCAGATAAACTATACATTTACAATCACTACGTACGTAAGGGTTGTGAAAAACGAATCAGTCTATGTCGAGTTACTTTAAGTTGCATAGGGTGTTATTTTTAGGTAGATTTCGAAGAAAAATCTACCTATTGAGATCGGTACCATGTCATATATATATATACCAAATTGTAACGAAATTGTATTATGTTATTTCTAGGCTTAATAGCTCGGCTAAGTTCGTTAATGAGCAAAATCGACGCAAGGGGGTGGTTCGGGGAGGGGGTTGAAATTTTGAAAACAAAATATATATCAGCCCCTATGGAGTTTAGAGGGAAACTTTGTGTCCATAAATTATAGTACTCCCTATGAAGTTTACGGTGACACCAACGATTCAGGGGTTGTGGGGCTACAGCTATGGAAAAATGTTTTGACGCATGTCAATAGCTAATATTTATTTTCTATAAAAGTATAAATATTACAACATCGTATAAAATCACTGACTTGCAAGAATATGCAGAATTGCGTAATGCATTTGTGTAAAAAATATTGTCCACGAATGCAGCCAAACAAGGGTGATATAAAATAAAATAATATTTAGCGTCGATAAATTTCTAAGTCCAAAAATCGCACCAAGTTGTAAAGTTCCCTCGCTTTTCCCGCAAAAGGGATTTTTCTTTGTAACCCAACAGGAATTTTTAATTCTAGGTATCGTTCATAGACGTCACACGTATTTCTAAAGTTGGTTGTGCAGAGTAAAGTAATAGAAATGCGTCCATTAATGACAATATATTTAAAATTAAGGGCCATATGCAGAGTCGTTTCGCGGGCACTTGAGAAGCACTTGACTAATTGTTAATGCACAGTCGTCCAACGGGGATGAAATAGTCCTGTAGCCTTGGCTGGCTCGTTAAATACTCACAAGCTTAAAGAAGTAAAACAAAGAACAGATAGTATGTAGACGTCATTAGATGATGTGATGGTAATATACGTACTTATGTGCATAATACACTTCAATAAATTTAAACTTTAAAAACATGTTTGTAATAACCGCATTTACTGTGATCATATCACTGTTTTATTTAAACATTTTACACTGCTGGCGTTGTGGCGTAATCGGTTGAAGCGCGCTGGTTTTAATTTTTTATACTTTTAACGCAGATGGTTCGAACCCCAATGGGAGGAATATTATCTTCTTCATTTTCACGAAACGCAATAGTAACGTAATAATAATAGTTTTGATAAATTTAATTTAAGAGTTATAATTTACATTTTATTTTCTATGGTAGCGAAGCTATGGAAAAAGAGATCTTATTACACCGCTGAGTTCGTTAATCTGTCCATGTGTGGAAATGAAATCTTAGGAACCACAAGATGTAGACATGTGTTGTTGCATTGGTATTGGCTAGACTAGCTCAGAGTCGCAGGAACTGTTCTGATTTTTGCAGTTGTTTATAGTTGCCGACCTATTTTATAAAAATTTAATTGTTCCAATTTTCATTTTGTTAGACCTATCTGCACCAAACTTGGCATAAATATCATTTAATAAAATATGAAAATTCTGAGGGTTTCACTGTCCCGAAGCATCCAAGTTATCAGTGTTATCAGTCTATTTTCTATAAAATTCATTTGTCAAATTGCTTCTATTATGTTAGACATAGCAACATCAAATTTGCCATGAATAAATATTATTCGACATAATAGAAAAATACTGTTGGTGTTCCCTGTCCCCAAAGACCCCGTTGTCAGTATTGCCAAGCCGTGTTTAAAAATATATAATATAAAACACAAAGTATAGAGATGTGGTTGCTTTATCGTTGAAGGGATCTTGGCTTGATATTGTAATAACTTTCACTGCTCTATATCATCGTAATTAGACAGAATATGAAAGCTCGGACGAAATTTTTTAGGAGTATCTCCTAGAACTTCCCGAAAAATGTTAAACTGGTATGATAGCTGAAACGGTTGTAAGATGATGTTAAATGAGCCGTAAAATAAATTACATTTATTGAAGTTCAAAATATCTCAGAGCAGGAGCTTTTCAAGCAGCGCCCACCGAAATTATTTTACCGGTCTAGATCAGAGTGTTTGACTGAAGATCGGGTGATCCGGGTTCAAATCCCGGCCAGGACGCTGTAGACTTTCCCCATGTCTGGCGCTATGAGGTGCAGTCTCTCAAATTGAGTACCAGAGTGTCCTTATTGCGAAAGGAAAGATTACCCATTGTTCTAACACTTCAGAATTTGAAAAGTGAGGAAAAATGTTTTCCATAATACCTTAGAGTAAATTGTGTTTGAAACAGCGGCGGTTTCTCCGGTGAAGTTAGTGAAGCTGTACTTCACCTATTATTTAATTTTTTTATTCATTAAATAAAGAAAACACAAGTTTAAAATTACTGAAATAAATATCATAAAATGCCAGCAAGAGCAACACCAACTCGCTTTATTATAGTTTTTGCCTACAAGTAATTTCCAATTCGGATGTTAGAAGGCGCCATTAGTCTTGCAAATCAGGCTCCTTTGATTTCTCAGCAAAAGGAAGGAAGGAAAGGAAGTATTTAGGACTGTCCTAGCTATCTTCTTTTCTACTGATCTTGAGCGGAAGTGAGGTCCACTATCTGTAGCAGAAGGTGTACTTCTCGGAAGGCCATTCTGACCAATCAGAAGCGGCCTGGAGCTTAGCGCTGGCAGAGACCTACTTCTTTCTTTCCTACTCTGTAGCGCCTGTGAAGTTCTTTCCTGCTCTTTCCAAGTGAGATTCTCTGCCCAGTGCATAGTGAGATACTGGAATTGTTTTCTCCCACTCCCACGATATCATTACTTTGAATGGTTGTACAGGGTTGGAAACTACATGATAATTACCACGGTCGTCAGGAATTTCATTGCCTGTTCAGTATATAATCCAGATTTTATTACTAGAAAATATACGGTAAACTGGATGCTTAGCATCTTAACTAAAGTATGCACGATTTAAAACCAAGTCAGTTTATCTATCATCACGCTTTTAAGATAAAAAGAAAGGAAACATTTCAAACGCATGTTGTGGTTTCATCGTAAATATAACTATCCAGTCGCTGTAGTCTTCCCAATCTGCAGAAAATTCAGGAGGTGGGTGGGGTGGGGTAGGAATTGCGCTAAACAGGAACTTTACTTTCAAGAACAATATTTTATATTTCGCTATGCCTCATAACAAACTCCCTAGATAATTTTGAAGCTCCAATGGGGATTTCTCTTGTTTCGTCACCTACATTCATCATTAGTACCGTCAGATGTAATTATCCACGTATATCGGTTTGGGCCTATGTCGAAGCCAAGCACTCAACTTTGGTGCTAGGGGTTGTCGGATCGATCCCTGCTGCTCATGCCATGTGGGCTTTGTGGTGGACAAACAGTGCGCGTGGGTTTTCTCGGGATTCTCCAGTTTCCTTCCACGTTCGTCATTTCACCAATTCATCCCATCATCATCCATACGGCCTGAGCCATAGTTGCCTAAAGGCCTTAAAATGAATTTAAAAATTTGAAGCCAAGTATGGGAGTCAATCTGTCCATCAAATGTCAAAGCCACAAGTTTCCACTTAAATGGAGAAAACAAAATATGTCATCGTCATAATCCGGAATATATACAAATTTGATAAGTGACAAATATTTATTTTCTTTATATTAGTGACATAAATATTTATAAAGTTTTATATTAATTTTTCGCATCTTCACTATTAGGTGTTAAAGATTGCTTAAAAATATTGTCGGTGATAAAACGATCGTGTAAGTTTATATTGCAGTTACATGCATTGATTATTTATATGAAGAAAATTTTAATATTAATACCTATTCAATGGATAAAATGAAAATAGCGAAATAAGTTTACTAGATAGTGAGACTCGCTCAAGCAGATACTAACAAAACCCTCTAGTAGGCTCCATAAAAGCAGAAAATTATCTGTAAAGTAATTACAGGGAATCGCAGAAAACAAAATGCTCCTACCCCAACAGTCCTCTCGTTCGAAATATAAGGGTTATATGGCAGATATGACATCTTGTTGAGCAGGGATCCTAAACCCAGTGTTCGATTTGCCAGGGGGGATGGCGGGGATTTTCCCTGGTGCGTGAAGATTTCATCTCCAGTAGTTGATCCCGAATATTATCCCAACCAGGGATAAAATCTTTATATTTCTACCCAAATAGATAGTAATTGAAAGTTACAAGCAAATACTAGTATTGTAATCCCCCTTCGTAATTGTTAACAAATCGAACACTGCCTAACCATTACCATGAAGCATAATACAGATTAAACTGTTTACATTCACAGTTAATGTGATCTAGTGACACAGATATCAGTAATTGTTTAGGACAGATATTTAAGCAGATTATGAGGTAATGGAATTAGCAGTAAAGGCTTTTACAAAAAGGTATGAAACTGAACCTGCAATTTTTAACGTGAATAGAAAAATAGACTTATTTTGTAGATTTGTACCTGATAAATACGTGAACACCAACCTGACACCGGCTGCGGTGGTCGACTGATTTAAAGGAGAAGGGTTCAGTTCACGGAGTGTGGGACACATGTCCCGGGCGGTGTTTGTGGAACTTTAAACTTAAGGCCTAACTGCTTGTATTTCACTGAGACAAGCCGAAGTAATTAGTACTAAACTAAAATGATATGAAAGGGAAGTTTACCAAACGTCCTTGTATCTGATTGAGTTTCTGTCTACTATTTCCTTCATTCTCTTCATGAAACCAACGTTTAATGGACTAATCATTTCTATGAATTTTGTAGTAGGCATTCTCGGAATACCGTCTTTAAGAAAACTTGCCAACTTACTCAATCTTAAGGGTGATGTGGAAAAGGCTAGAATATTAAAGGTTTTGATGTGGAACCGAAGAGAAATTAGGATACCAGTATGTAGTTAGTTCTGGGCGTATTTCGCTTCATGTGCAGCTCTGAATAAGTGCTATATTACTATAAAAGAGAACCATACTTTCGTAGTTAGAAAAAATTATAATTGCATGATATACGTCTTGAGAACATGAAGCAAGGTTTTAAAAACTTATTGAAGCAAGGTGCTAAACAGAGTGCTCTATAGGCTGATAGTTGATTTGTGGAGTTAATTTGAATTTGAATATTTAAGGCTTCTAGGATATATATATATATATATATATTTTTTTTTGCTCTAGCCGAATGGATAATGATGCTTGAATCGGTGGAATGAAGAAAATGGGAGAGCCTGACTCCCCGAAAAAATCCACGCACAGGGCCTTTTGGCCTAATTTCTCTTCGGCAGGGACCCCAAACACCAGGAGTACCGTGGAGTTTCACTGTTTGAAAAATTACTTAATTAGAAACTCAAGAAAAGGATTAGTTCGATTTCAGTCATAAATGCACTTAGCACAGCTATGTGAAGGTTTGGTCATTTTGAAAAGAAATAGCAAACTGACTAAAACGGTGTATTGCTTTGGAAAGTAGAAAATCAGTATTAAGGATAAGAATATGAAATAATAATTGCATGATATATTGCGGGACGGGCAATTAATCAACATTGAGTAGTATGAGTAAATGACATTAGGAATAAATCGGTAAAGTCTGGATATTCAGAATAACTGTTATCAGTAGGTAACAGCTACATATAAATGGTTGGGTAGAACTTCACCTACTGTTTCAACCACGAGCCGCCACTGTTGAAATTAAACGTTACGCTACTGTTTGTTTTTTTCACTGGAATTTTGCAAGCAAGAAGGACGCTAAACGGAAGGGGGATGCTGAGACCGCAGAATCTACCTTAGCTCCCTAGTTCTAGCAGTACTCTTTATTTCATACAAATGTCATAACTTAAGTCAACCCTCCAACTTTTTCAAATGAAATAGTGTAGACCTCGAGCTTTCTATCTTGGGACTGTATCAGGGATTCCACCAGGATTTTCAGTTTGGGGAGCTATAAAGTCAAAATTGGAAGGGTGTAAATGGAGTTTTTCACGGTTTCTACTGATTTTTGGTTATAACAATTTCAATGTTGGGGAATACTCGAGAATTTTGGGGAGTGACACCCCCACGGAGGGTTCTGGCAGAATCACTGGGCGTCAATGACGACCGAACGAAGCCCTGTTATAAAAGTTAAGATATTAATAAGAGGGCTCCTCGCTCCAGTCCCCCCGATTTTTTCAAAATATTTCAAAAACTAAGAGTACTATCAAAAATATAAGGCTATGAAGGACAGGACCTACTGCTTACAGTGACATCCGAACCACTACTAGGTTTGCGCTTTAGAGAAATTATGTGGCCCCATCGATAATCGAACCCGGGTCCCATTGAATACAAGGCGAAAATAATATAAAATTAACGCAGACGGGTTAATATGTGGACTCGGGATCCCGGACGTTTCGGTGTAGGTCGTTTGGGTGTAGGACGTTTGGGTGTAGGACGTTTGGGTGCACGGCTGTTTCGGTGTACGGATGTGTAGGTGTGATGATATATTTTTGTAAAATTTTAATCTTTACACCGAAATGTCATATCTAGTTAACAAAAGTTACAGACACTCTAAATGCTTTGAAATGTAAAGTATACTTTTGTTTAAGTAAAGTAGTACATAAGAAATAGCAAAATAGTATTTAGAAAGATATAATAGGTCTACATATTTTCCAAACTGTAACGGGATCTCAAATAAATATGTCATGAACGAGATACTTATTAATTACACTGGTCAACAACCAAAATGTATCTTTGGTGGATCCATATTTTTTTTTAGTAATTCCATGTCGCTGAATACCAAAATGGCCTTCATTTTGTTTCATTTTCTTTCTTATTTTGAAGACATCGACTTCCCTGATGCACCACACAAATGGAATATATGTGGTGATTTGAAAGTAGCAATTTAAAACTTTGATTGTCTATTACAATTTATACTTGGAAGAAAAAAAAATGTTAGTAAACTTATATTTTTCTTAAGTATCATAAATACCATGGTGTTCCTCACGGTGTATGGAAATTGGTACAATTTTAAACATCACGTAATTCATAATCTATCCTTTACATTGGGACAATGAAGAACACAAAAGGAAGGAAATTACGCCCAATTCTAATTGAAGGCCTGAATTGCAAAACATCCCAAATTCACCGCTGTATTTTCTCACGAGGAACAAAAACCAGTCCAAGTCCTGGTATGATATTCTATTCAGTTGATTTTTTTGTTGTTGTTTAAAAGGTTTTCTGTGGTATAATTAGGATGTAATTATGTGAGTGGATAACCATTGCAACATAGATACCGACGAACAGAAAAACAATGCAAATACGAAAAAAATGTGGACTTGGGATGTTTTGCAATTCAAGTCTTCAATTGTGATGTTCCCAACAGGAAATTTCATACACCTTCCAAATCATAGTTACAAATAAGACCCAGGCAGTAAACAATCCTTACTTAACCGCGTTCATAACAGTGACTAAGTAAAAACTGACTCTGCATCGAAACGTTCTTTATAATGCATTAAAAATGTTGAAATTCCATTAAAATCTCATACTACAGCATTCTGAATTCTCAGCTGGCAAATACTGATTCCCAGTGACTTGAAAAACTTTAAAAAGTCATGGAATCCAGCTTACAAGTAGAAGTGACTGAAAAGAAAAACTGATTTTCATGGGAAGTTTCAAACACCTTGTAAAGTCAGGGAATATTAAATATACATTTTTGTTTCTCCGAACATATTGTTTGAAACCATTTTGCTACAGCAGGCATAAGACATGCCTGAAAGAAGTGGAGACCCTTGCAACTGGAGCCAGGGGTTTTAAAAATCATGTTATTTAATTATTTATTAGAAGTTAGCACGGATACAGCAAACGCTATTTTACACCGTTATTGTAACAAACAATAATAAGAACAATGACAATAATAATAACAACAAAAATTTATGCAATAGAAAATAGAATCAAGTTGTTTTTTTTTCATAGCAGAGCTTCCAGGGACAAAATCCATGAAACTGTCTACTTATGTATTTGGCTTTGCAATTCATAATAATTATTATTATTATTTATATAAATACGCCCACCAGTGAACCAATACATACAAACATGGCGCCAAGTGGAGGACTACAAATGGCATAATTTCATGTTATGAATGCGACAAAATTCCCTGACACAATGGCGATCGAGTGAAGCTAA
>JAGDQP010010078.1:0-32340 GCA_022664845.1 Lepisma saccharinum
GAACAAAACGGCGCATATGTGACCTAAATCGGATCATTCTAACTATGGTAAGTCAAGCCTTCAATGTCATGCAAAAATAATGGATTACTTTTTACTACACCAGATATTTATGGGCCAGAAACTCACCTATGCCTAAGCCGTGATATGATTAAGGGACTGCAAGAGACAGGTTCAAGCTATGAGTGTCTATCAATGAGCTTTTTTGTTAAAAGAAAAAAGAAAACGATGCTTGTTCCCGTAATACTTTTCTTTAGTGACTATATCATCTTCTTGGACATTGAATGTAGAAGTCAGAACCTATATTGAAATATTCGTTGTTTCGAAAATCCCGTGCTGTGGTTATAATATTAGGAGGCGATAACATACACTTCACAATACACACACAACATTTTTATTCCTAATTTTCAACCTCCTCTGTCAGTTACATGAAATGTTTACAGAACTACTTTGTAAATAGATGTTAATTTTCTTTGTTAATTTTAACTATGCAAATGTTCGAATCAATCGTAATAAGATACAATTGGGGAGTTGTTGTGAATAAAAGACAGTGGCGATCACAGTTGTGAGCTTCGGCTCTCCTCTCCCAACATGTCTGGTCAGCGTTGGAGCAGTAGACCAACTTTTCCCTCCGGGAGAGTCCTCATCCTCATCGATACAATATCTGAATTCAATCATATTCAGAAAAAGAGGGAAACCACAAGTACGCGAAATGAGTGTGTAAGCAAACAAGCAATAAGAATAAGCTGAAAGTTGGATAACAACAGATTGCTGGCGTGGTTATTAGCATGATTAGCTATGTGCACTTTCCACACTGAGAATCATAGGTTCGCTTTCCGCCTACGTCAGCGTTTCTCAACCTTTTTCATCCTGCAACTAAAAACATGACATTTCAAAACATGACCGTTGATATGCTGTATTTGATAATAAACATCCTAACTACATTATTCAGAATTATTCAACATATTACATTATTTTAGTAGACCCTAATTATAAAAACAATAAGCAAAATAAAATATCGTCTTCGAAATTTATTAGTTTTAACCTACAACCCCTAGCTAAATTAATTTTTTCACCTTCTCTTGCGATCCCCTTACACACAACTCATGGCCCCTCTGGGGGTCGTGACCTCCACGTTGAGAAACCCTGACCTACACCAATATAATTTTCTTTCAAAATCGTAAAATATTTTATTCACTTGATTAGATGCATTTGGGGGAATAATATACACCAACCTCATTTGTAAAACTCCAACTTGCCTTAGAAAGTAGGGGGAATGCAGCTCGTATTTTGGAACCACTATTATACTATCAGAAAGTGATACTTTGTGCATGCAATGTGGCCTGATATAGGTTTACTTAAAGAAATGCAATTCTAAAACAGTATAATTTACCAAAATCAAGAAACCAGTGATATTCGTTAGGTGAGAACAATGTGGATTTAGATCGAGCAAGAACAAGAAAGTTCCTTTAATTTCTCCTGTCCACTTGCTATGTTCTGTCTGTTAGCTACCTTAAAATATTGGACCTCTTAATTTTGATTCCTCCATCTGTAATGGAGGCTAGTGCCTAAACGAAGATAAGTACAGAGAAATTGACTTCAAATTTGGGTTCAGTGATCTCGATTTATCTAGCTGTTTCTAATTTGGTGTTTAAAATTGGCAGACGCTTTTCATTTGGTTAGCCTTCTGCATTTTAAGGATTCGTGCAAGTGATTAAATTACAGTAAGGCAGGTAGAGAGCCACTGACCTCACGTTTGACGTCCGCGAATATGGTCTCGATTAAACTTCTCCTTTCTAAACATTTTGATATGACTAATAAACCTGTCGATATTATTAGACTAAACCTTGAAATGGTTAACCCTTATTTAAGGAATAGTAATCGTTGTCAGATTTCTTTGCATAATGACAGGAACCAAACTATTACGTCCAAGCAATACGAACATAGATGACGGAGCTTTGTGAGAAAAGAAGAGCAAGCTTCGGGATTCGAACTCGCGTCGCCAGCTTTATGCACGAAAAGGGGGAAAAATAACGCGACGCAGCCCGCACGGCCACGAAGACATCAGGCAGACAGCCTTTAAGCTCAACTCTTACGGAAATAAAAGCAAAGTAAAAGTTATATAATACTGATTTTTGTTTCAGTTACTGTGTTTCGTGCATTTATGAGTTAATCTTCTATTGACCACTATTTTGTTAGATTTTATACATATGAAAACCATGTTATATAATTTGTTAAAAGTTTCGAAAACCGTATTTAACGTAAGTGGGAATAAGCAAAACTTCATCGTTAATTATTACAGTCATAGCAACATCGCTGTATTATAATTTATTTTATGAACAATAAAAGCAAGAGAAAAGTTCTAATTACTTTTATTCACATATTTTTTACTACATCACGACTAGATATACAAACATTATTTTCCTCACAAAGATTAGTACTCGAAAACTGCACTAATACACTCATTGTATTAAAACCCGCGCAGTGGTCACTCATGTTGTTGCAAGTTTGCCACATAGTTCAATTTCTGAACTTAAACTGCTAAAGAGTGCGTTCAGATTATAATTGACTGAGTGTAAAATAACCAAGGGCCTGAAAGACTTCGGCCAGGAGGGCGACGAGGGTAGCCAAGTTCTACACGGCTAACATTATTCTTTTCTTATTCCACAGAAGTTGAAAATGTGGAGATAATTTTGATGCTAAGTGACTTCAGTCAGTAAGCTATTCCGTTCGGAAATTTACAAAAACCTACATTTTTGAGTAATATAGACATATGATGCCGAATCAAATTCAATCCTGAGGCACTTGCTGAAGTAGGAAACCTTATGGTTGTAGGTTCGAATCGCCTGCAAGTGACGACTTTTGATACTTAAATAAAAACTGTCAAAAGTTTTAATTTGTGTTACGTTCAACTTGTCATATTACACGAAATGTATTAGAACTTTTAATTGCAGTTTTAACTTCTCCATTTGCTAATGATATTTTTTTTATGATGTTAGCTTCGTTCAGGCTGGTTTACGTTAAGATAAAAGACAATAAATGATCGTAACTTAATGTCATAATACTTACCCTAAACTGGATTTGTTCTTAAAACTCACATAATATATTCATTTCATAATTCGACATGACAAACAGGACATGCATACGCATGTGTTGACTTACTAAAGAATACGTACGGACAAAATATATCACATATACTCAATGTTACATTTCCCTCGCATTTGAACTTCATAATTCATGAGTGCTGTCTTTCGTTGGCAAAATAGAGTAGAGAAAAAGTGCCGGAGTTTGGTATTAAAGCAAACCAACATAGGTTTGAATCCTGTTCAAGCCACGTCTTTTTTACAAAGCGGTCGTGAAGAATTAATCACTTCTCATACAAAACGGATAATATTTTCGACTGTAGAATGGAGTACATGAGTCATTATAGAGAGAAAGACGATTTACGAATGTTGGTTGGAAAAGTCCAAATTAAGTCTCAGGGGGGACAGTTAAGATCACGATATTGATATGAAGTATCCATTTTCATGTTATTATTCGTAGAAACAAACACTATAGCATTTGTTGAGCACGATATGGAAAAAGTCGCCTGTGGAGTATCGCTATCGTGCTGGACTTGTAATCTGAAAACCTGTGTTCGATTCCCCATCAGTCAGTTTCTTTTTCGCAAACACTGAAGTATTCTAACAAAGATTCATCTCTGGACTGTGGAGAACTTAACGAAGTATCACTGGTCAGAATCCGAGTAAACAGGTGTGTGTGCTGTTTAGCATAATGATAATGTAGTTTTCATATTTTTCATTTATCTTTCTCCCTTCCTCTCCTTCTTGATTTATTGTTATCGTGTCTTCGCTGCTTCTTTATCTTCTTTTACCTCTCCTTCTCTCTATTCATGTTTATTTCTTCTCTTAATTTACACACACTCTCTCTGTTTGTGTGTATTCCACAGCCAAATTCGGGCCACTTTCGATGACCCGGTGATAGGGACTGACCCAAACATGAGTGACCCGGTAACCCGATTGACCCGGTCTGGAAAATCTATTTAACTGGGAATTTTGACGTCGTATTTTTCGTGTTCTCGGGGTAACATCTCCAATCCTGGTCACCCCTGAAATAAACACTGTTCAAACGCAATTAAATAATTAAAATCTCTCCTTCATCTTCCGGGTCATCAAATCTACATCGAATCAGTCGGTAACCTTTTCAGCTCTGCCGTGTTTATTCCATCTGTGCGAATTGTTATAAACACTAGTTCATTAGTGTTGTAATTATTAGAACGTTATATTCGCAATAGGTGGAATATATAGTGGCATTTCCAGAACTGACAAATTTTAAGACATGAGTAGTAAATGGCTTTTTTAGCCATTTCAAGAGAAGATTTATTTTTATATTCGTTTGGCACGAAATTCGTTTCCATGCTCTAATTTGCCAACATATTATTACATGTGTTTCTTCTTTTCACGTTTGCAATGTGGAACATGTAAAGTTTACTATGCCTATAAGGAACATGCTAATTTTGCTTTTGAACATTTGTAACTTTTCATTTTGATACAGTTTGGAATTATAATCTTGGTTCTTTCTGATAGAAATTAAGCAGAAAAATTATCATTCATTCATTATCTTTTTATGTTTATTTTGCATTCGTAGTCTACAATAGAAGGTATGGCCTATGGTATCTACTGGGTTTGTTACAATCAGTGATTCCGCCAGACCCCGGTCCCTGTGGGGCTTTCGATTCTGGAGACTACCCCGAAGTTTTTGATAGAAACCGTGCAAAACTCTAGTCCACCCTCCCAATTTTGACTTTACACACCCCAATCAGCAAATCCTGGCGGAATTCCTGATTACAAAGTATTCCGAACCAGTATATTTAATAAGCTTCACCGAATTTGCAACCGAACCCCGCGCAAATAAAAGCATGTGTAATTGACATTATCCTAAATGTGTCTCAAAACTCTGGAGTTTCACTGGAAAATCATGAGTATTTAATCTGACCACCAAGTTTGGTTTCCATTTTGAAAGTGACTTAATGAATTTTTGAAGAACCCTTTATATATTGGAAGAGCTCTCAACAAATATAAAGTCCAAAAGTCACTTCTATCTTGCTGTTAGATTTGTGGGAAATGAACTCTATTCTGTGGGAACTTAAATTAATCTTTTTACTATGTTCAAATTAAATATTTTTATCTTGACTTCTCCTTCTTCTTCTCTCTCTCTCTTTCTCTCTCTCTCTCTCTCTCTCTCTCTCTCTCTCTCTCATATCTCTGCCTCTGTCTAACAGACGTTCCTCGGTTTCAATGTTTCACTGTGTGTTTAAATTTCTTCCTGCATCAACTTATGTATATTGATTCGTCTCGCTTTAATTCTTTCATTTTATCGATACTAATATAGGTATGTCTATTTTGAAAAAACAGAAACGTGCTCTTGATCTTTGCTGATTTTAGTATGGGCGAGACGAAGGAAAGAGAAAGAGGGGGTCTGTTTACCAGACACGATTATGGGATAAGAAGGTGCCATTTGGGTTGCCTAGCTGCACGGCGTTCGCTGTAGCAATTTTTTTGATGCGAAGTGTACAATCTTATCTCCCCTCTATGTCCGTCTGTCAACATGGCTAAGAAGGTAGTAGTTGAGTTGTTGTTCGGGAGGTATCGGCGAAACGTCACCAACGACATGTAGATAATCCAAATTTGACGCTCGCTATGTCTCATTTGATTTTTATAAAAACAATACTTTTTTTATCGAATGTCACAGTATATTTACGTGATAGGTTGTTCAGACTTTCCTCTGCATAAACTATGAAATTAATACAGGGTAACTTTATATAATATTTAGGCTTCAGAAACTGCTGGGAAACCTTACACAATCGCTAAGTTTCTCTATCGAGAACTTTCGAACCAGGAACTTCCATGGCTACGAAGATAGTTGAGGTGTACCGCGACTGAGCTTCGACTTGCTTATTTCCATATACGCAGAAATAAATACTGTCTCCATCTTTTCTAAGGTACCGGTTAGTAAAGAAAAAATCTTTTTTTATATATATAATAAGTAAATGGTGTACGAAAGATCTATATTACAATTTACACAGTTTGGCTTCTTCACGTATGCTTTACAGGTATTACGGGATCAGTCTAGCAGAGGTAGAGACAAATGGCAGAGTGTCAACAGAAGTACCAGCAGGGAGAAAGCATGCGGATGAAAATTCGCAGAAGATAATGTATAATAATAATACAAAATAATGTATGTATTTATCCATCCCCGAAACAATCTCGAACACTTTATATTGTTACTGAAAGATAATAGAAAATAGTTTTAAACTGATAACTGCCTACTAATGACTTATAGTCATATTTTAAAACTGGAATATAACATATTAAATAAAATTTATCAGAAATGAAACTTATTATCACGAGACTGCTTCTAATATGAAACAACATGAATAAAAGTATTAAATTAATACTATCGACATTAATGAAAATAAAGCTTATAGTCTCGAGTGATAAGTATCGGTCTTGTCTCGAGTTTCGATGGGTAAATCTCGGTCTTGGTCTCGTCTCGAGTAAATATCGATTCATAGAGTCTCGGTCTCGTCTCGATTCCTGAGCCTTAGTTCGTACTCGGCCTTGGTCTCGAATTCGAGACAAGACGGAGACCAGTCTAGGTATCGGTACCATGACTAGACTTGATACCATCCCTAATATATATCTATCTATATACAGTATATCATCATCATATTCAGCCGTTTTCTATCCACTGCGTTTTCTACCCTTTTCTTTCCACATATCTCGGTCTGCTGATATCCTCATCCATGTAGATCCTGAAAAACGCTTCATTTCATCTACACATCTTGCATTCGGACGTCGTCTCGGTCGTTTCTTTTCTCTAGGAATCCAATGTAATATATTTGTAGTCCACCTTCCATCTGTTCGTCTATCAACGTGACAGGCCCATTTCCACTTCAACTTCTTCGCAGTCTTGATTACATCCTCTACCTTTGTTTGTGCACGAACCCATTCATTTATCTTCCTATCCCTACTGGTTATTCCTAGCATGCACCTCTCCATTGCTCTTTGTGTGGCTCTCAATCTTTGAGTCGTTTGCGCATTCAATGTCCAAGTTTCGCAGCCGTACATCATCACAGGTAAGACACATTGATTATAAACTTTACGCTTCAGACACATTGGTAGTTTACTTTTGAAAATAAAGTGTAGTCTTCCAAAAGAACTCCACGCCATTTTACATCTTCTATTTATTTCATCAGTTAACTTAGGATTCGATGTTTTGAGTTGGCCTACAAGGTGTTCCTGAAATAATGGTGCAAACTTCGTAAGGTGCATGATTATTTACATTCATAGAGAAAGCATATAAAATATAGTGGCTGTTCTCCTATAACTCCATGTTGGAAAGGTTATGCCGGTGGGCGTGGCCTATCCGCCATATTGAGACCCAAAAAAAGCATTACCATATGCTTATTTAAACACATTGAAAAATATGTCAAATGTTTTCGCGGAAAACACTGTTAATAACAACTTAATAATTACAAATCAACTTGAAATGACAAATGTCTACGTTAATAAAGATATTATTCACGTAAATTTGAATTACCAACAAAACATACCGAGATGATATCGCTTTTCCGAGCAAGGTTGACATCCATATACCTTGCTGCTCATGTGCCATTCACTAGGAAAAACCTCCCCATATGTGGTGTTATTGATGGCAAATCCAGATAAAATACTATCCGGACTTGCGTACCGCAAAGCTGCTAACCTGCCATTGTAAATGTTAGGAACTGCTAGCTAGATATATCTCAGAAGAGGAACTGCTCCACAGTATTTTTTTCCTTAAATCTCAGTAAGGAAATAGCTTTGTTTCATTTTTCATCGTAAAATACATTTCTTCTGATGCGAAAAGGGACATTTTGGCCCTTGTACTTAAAAAAATATATATGCAAGAACTGCGTGATTTAGAAGTCAAAATCAACTTGATTCCCCTCAATTTCGTGGGTCCTAACTCGGTCCTTATTCATTTCTGTACAAAAATTACAACACCCCTGAGTTCTACGAAGGTTTCTGCACTTGCTACGCAAATTTCATGAAAATCGGTGATCCAGATCTTTTCGACAACGGCTTCCAGATAATGTGTCATCCAGATATTTAGGCTATCTCTAGAATTTACCCAGAAGGACTGGATTCGAAACTCAACAAGGGACATTGTCCCGGACTCCGTGGCTTAGTAGTCTGTGAGGTAGTCGTGAACACGATACCTGGAATCTACGGAGAGGTATTACGGTGTCTCCTTATGATTCCTGGTTCTAATACCAAGGGCACATGGATGTTCCGTCAAAGATGGCCCGGAGCCTAGTTAATGCATATTAAGGAATGATGAAGTCGCTAGAAACCCTATGGTAACTGGCCATCTAGACTGAGGGTTTTTAATGAATAACGTTAGTCCAAAAAGGCGAATATCTTGATGGCACCATTTTCTCCAGAGCTCACCGTGGCCCGTCCTCTCCCAAGTAATCGAGATAGGTGTTAAAGCTTCTTGCTAAGGTATTTCTTAATATTTAAACGATATAAGGGAGTTTAGTCCCGCGACTGTACTATATCGATTGATACAGAATTAGGCATAGTACCAAGACCGAGACTAGTCTTGGTCTCGTCTCCGTCTCGTCTTGAATTCGGGACAAAGACCGAGACCGAGACTAAGGTCCAGGATTTGAGACAAGACGGAGACAATATGAGTCGAGACTTACTCGAGACGAGACCAAGACCGAGACTTGCTTCTCGAGACTATAAGCTTTATTTTCATGAATGTCGATAATATTAATTTAATGCTTTTGTTGATGATTTTTCATACTAGAAGAAGTCTTGTGGCAGTTTCATTCTGATATGTTATTTTGAAATTTAAAAATATGACTATAAGTCATATCATATATAAGTAGTCAAGTTATCAGTACCAAGCAATTTTCTGTTATCTTTCAATAATAATATAAAAGTGTTGAAGATTGATTCGGGGACGACGGATAAATACAGATCTTTATTTTCTTTTACCGCGAATTTTCATCGCCATGTTTTCTCCCTGCTGATAGTCATTTACTTCTGTTGACTCTCTCCCATTTATATCAGCCTCTGCTAGACTGGTCCCGTAGAAACTGTAAAGCATACGTCAATAAGCCAAACTGTCTTAAGTTGTAATATAGATATGTTCTTACAACATTTACTTACTATATTTTCAAAAAATGGAAAGATTTTTGCAATACTAACCGGTACCTTAGAAAAGATGGAGACAAAAAATATATTTTCTAAGAATCTCCTGCGTAGCCTAGTCGGAAGCGCGCTGGACTTCAGTGCGAGCGATCTCGGCTTTGATTCCCGGTATGGGCTCAAGAATTTCGGTGTTGACCAAGCATCATGAAGATAATTGGGGAGCTGCTGTGAATAAAAGACAGTGGCGATCACAGTTGAGAGCTTCGGTTCTTCTCTCCCAACAAGTTTTGTCAGTGTAGGAGCAGTAAACCAATCTCCACCCTACGGGGAGAGGCATCATCCAGTAGTGGATTGAATATGGCTGTGATTTATTATATATTTCTACGTATACGGAAACAAGTAAGTCGGAGCTGAGTCGCGGGACACATCAACGGTAGTTCAATTATCTTCGTAGCCCTGGTAGTTCCTGATTTGAAAGTTCTCCACAGACAGACATAGCGATTGTATAAAGCCTCGTTTCTGAACCTGGGGGGTCGCGACCTCTGAGGGGGTCGCTGGATGTATACAACTGAGTTGCGGGGGAAAGTGAAAAAAATAATTTAACTAGGGTTTTGTAGGTTTAAACTAATAAATTTCAAAGAAAGTATTTTTTATTTTGCTTGTCGATTTTAATAATTACTAAAGATCATGTTTGCTGAATAGTTTTGGATAATATAAATAGGATATTTATTAAAAAATACAGGAAATAAACTGTTATGTTTTGAAATGAAAAGCAAATATTACACAAAATAAAATAATTGTGGGTCACCGGATAGATAGCAAGGTGAAAAGGAATCGCCAGCTAGAAGGCATGGTGAAACGGGGTGGCGAGATGAAAAAGGCTGAGAAACGCCGGTATAAGGCTTTCCAGCCCTTGTTGCTGAAGCGTAAATGTTGTATAAAGTTTCCCTGTGGGAACTTCTTAGTTTATGCAGAAGAAATTATGCACAAGCTATCATGTAAATGTACCTATATACCTATACATTCGATAAAATATTGTTTTTATAAAAATCAAATGAGGCGGAGCGAGCGTTACATTTGGATTATCCATATATCGTTGGTGAAGTTTAGCCGAGACCTCTCGAACAACAACTCAACCCCCTTCGTGGCCCTAGTAGTCCTGAGTCGAAAGTTGTCGGCAGACGGACGTAGAGGAGATATAAAATTGTACTATCTGTCAAGAAAGTTAATGCATGTTTTCCGCGGGCTTGCATCCTGCCCCTTGTTGCTATGAGAAAAAATCTACACATTATCGGTTATCCACCTTGTCTTTTAATCGAAACAAACTGTGCTTTATAGGCAAATATTCTTCAACAAAATCATACAATACTTACTTACTTGTTGTTGCAAAATATACAGAACTTAGTAAAGCACGATTAGAAGCAGCAAATCTTTTTTTTTCTTCTTACAAGACAGAAGTCCTCGTGAACCAGTTCGTTTCTGACAAATATTGTGTTGCTCACCACCATAAATAGCAAGTTCCGGGCCGATCCAGGTGGCCGAACGGTCTAGCGCGCTAGTCTGTCGAGTCAAGGATCGTGGGTTCGAATCCCGCCTCGGACATGGATGTGATTTTAACTGTGTTGTCCGTAGTTAGGAAAAATCAGTTGAAAGAGTTGTAAGAGTAAAACCAGTTGGGTGGCGCATTCGGTTAGGGTGCGTTTCACCTCTTTAAAGAAAAAAAAAAGAAAAAAAAAGTAGTCTGATGATTAGCGTGCTGGACTTTCACGCA
This sequence comes from Lepisma saccharinum, assembly GCA_022664845.1. Classification (NCBI taxonomy): domain Eukaryota; kingdom Metazoa; phylum Arthropoda; class Insecta; order Zygentoma; family Lepismatidae; genus Lepisma; species Lepisma saccharinum. The sequence continues at coordinate 10,975 of JAGDQP010010078.1, forward strand.
TGAGTTCGCGAGTTCAAATCCTGGTCGGGTGAATGTATTTTTTCATTTTTTTTTTTTCAAAAATGGAAATTGTTTTCGTGAGTTCAAATCCTGGCGAGCACAAAATTTGTTTTTTAATTTTAATTCAAATTACTGCATTTTTTTAAATAATATTGTTTAACCATCTAGAATAAAATATATTGAAGTAGAACAAAACAATGTTGACAATAATAAGAATAATAAGAGAAATACTGCACTTTAGACTGTTGAGAAAGACAGTTGAGTAATTCATGGGATAAATTTTCAGGAGTTTTAAATTCTAAGTGTGGGGTGTACTGCCTATGACTTTAAGCTGCGATACTTAAGGTCTTAAGTTAGAATCTCATAACATTTTTTTTCTTTCGTTTTCTGACTAAGATATGAAATAAGGAGCTGTTCGCAAAATATAAATATTTATGGTAATATATTTTAATTAATTTGTATTAATATGAGTGGATAGAAAGAGTATCACGTCTCCTCTTATAAAAATGCGAATAGGATAAGCACTGAAGAAAATAATAATCCTTTAAATAGCTTTTTCTGCCGTCCGCTTTTCTATGAAAAAACAAACAAACAGCGACCTTACTTCTTCTCTACTAAAAATACGGGTGCTAAGAGCAAGAATGAAATTAAAATAAACAGTTTTTTTTTAATAAAATAATTTATGTAATTTCCCGCTATTAGAATGGCGAGCCGAACTCGGTAGCCATGTGGGCTAGAGGCTGGGTGGGAGTTCATGAAGTTGTGGGTTTGAATCCTGCCTGGGGCATTGCTGTTGGTGTATTTTAAAGCTACATGGTACTCATATTCTTATGACGGGCCATATCTTGCTAAGGAAAGATTTTTAAGTATAAACTTTTAAATTCAAATTGATTTTCAAATAATAAAATATAGATTAACTTTTTTATAATAAAAGATACTGAAACAGAATAAAACAATGTTCAAATTAATAAGAGAAACACTGCACGTCAGACTCTTGAAAAAGATTGTTGATTACTTCATAGGTTCCAACACCTCGTATGTTAATCGAAGATGATTATGAAAAGTATATTTCTGCGCATAAGCAAAAAATTATTCTTTACTTTTCAATGCAATAATTACAGAAAACGATCTAAGGACGACGAAAAAATAGCTCTTAAATCTTTAGGTTTCTAAATGCCGTTGTTTGTCCTAATAGTCAGTTTCCTGTATCACGTTTGCTGCCGATTGTTGGAGATAGTATCCTCACTGGAGTATCTGGAAGAAACTTCATATGAAAAGTAATGGGTAAGTTTATCTTCAACAGTGAGAAGATTAAAATTCGAAATCTACAGGCTGAAAGGGTCTATTGTGTTTGTAACAGCATTACAATCGATACTTTGAAAGAACTGTCGAAACAAGATTCCATCTTCCACGTAAAGCAATTTGGGTGAGATGTTTAATTGGAGATAAATAAACATGTATTTTATGATCAACAAAAGATATAGTACTAGAGCAACCTGCAAGTCACTGCCTACAAATGGAAAGTGTTATGGTGAATTAGTTTAACTTAGGATCTTGAGTTCGATTCTCATACTAGACTTTTGATGAAACTTTGGTAACCTTCATTTTATATGGGCCAGTATAGCAACTTTTTGATTTCAGCCCGTCGGCGCTTTACAGCCGGTTAAAATCCACAAACCCCAATGCCCCTGCCGGGACTCGAACCCGAGACCTTCGAGTCGTTGACCTCAGACAGCATGGCTACCCGATCGGCGCTACAAATTTGAGACTTAATTCTTGTTTGGGGTGTGTAACAATACACGGTTTGTAAAAAACAAGTATTTATGTTAATTGCGTTATATTTGTAACCATACGAACGGTTTTGCTTCTTCCCTAATAAAAATTCGAATAGAATTATATTCAAAAAGATGAAAAAGAATCCGTCTTTTCCCTTATTGAGGCGTTAGAAAAATAAACATGGAAAATATGACTAAATAAAAACTGCTTCCTGTAAGGAACCGAGGATGTTACTTTTCACCTACTAAATATTGAGAGAATATTGAAAAGAACGAAATGAAACATTTCTTCTGTGAGGAAATGAGTCTTCTCTTCTAAAAATACGGATGAAAATAACTTACAAGAAAATGAAGTAAAAGAGTCATTTGTGAAAAATCGCTTATATGACTCCTTGCCTGCTAGGAAAGTGAACAGAATGAAAACTAAAGTAAGTGAAATAAAATCTCTTTTCTATGAGAAAATGAAAGATAACTTCTCCCCTACTCGAAATCGAAATAAACACAGTGAAAATGAAATAATCATTTTGTATAGGCCTATAACTCGTTTGAGTGTCTCTTTATGCTCGTTTTCCGTATATATATATATATATAAAAGTAACTTCGGAAATCAGAGAGAAATAATATGAATTAAAATTATCTTAGTCAATCGAACAACATTTGTTGGTGAAATAAAATAGAAAATTTTATAGGTTTTAGAGAGACTGGCAAAGCTAAAAACGGTTTCATACGAGGCATATAAGGTGGTTTGTGGGAGCTCCGACAGTTGGGGAACTTTGACATTTGGTAGTTAGCAACACTGTAACTCAGAATGGTAAACAAAACAAGAACACGCGCCAGTCGAGTTGAGATTGTAGTAGTGTGCAGAAGTTGATGCAGTGCTTTTGTCCTGATTGCGTGGAAGAAAAAGACAAAAGAAAGTAAAATTGACATAGAGGTGAATGTAAATATATTAAAATACAGTAGTGATATAAGATTTTATGTTTCATGATTAAGATCTCAACACAAGGTTACATAAAGCTTTACAATAGTACGTGGTTTATGGTGGTCAGGTGGCATTAGCATGCATGCACATGTGTTTAGGGATCGTGCACAATGTTGCCATATGTAGATAAAAGGTGATAAATGAAACGGTACAGTGTTGGGTAACTCCGACATCGAAAAGTTGGAGAACTTCGACATGAGTTGACTGTCAGTTTTATTTTATCAATTCAACATACTACACAACACATCTAGTAAAGAAACTTATGAGAATTTATCCTGCACTTTTCAGATTAAATATGGTGCGCAATTACGTCCGGAAGAGCGATAAAGGCAGCTGGACTGTAGAAACTATGAGCGCAGCTCTAGACGCTGTAAAAGCTGGAATGGCCTTAGTTACTGCCGCCCGCACCTTTTGTGTACCACGAAATACGTTACGTGATAAAATTAAGACTGGTTGTGTGCGTGCAATATTAGGGGGTCATCCAACATTTACCACAGAGCAAGAAGAACAACTGGAGGAACGAATCCGCAGATTAGATGCTTGTGGATATGGTTTGACTATAACTGATTTGCGCCGTATTGCCTATAGGTTTGCAGAGTTAAATGATATTCCTCATCGTTTCAACAAATCAAATAAAATGGCCGGATAAGAGTGGGTATATGGGTATATGTCACGTCATCCCATTCTCAGTGTTAGGAAAGCAGAAGGACTCTCATATTTACGCGTGCTAGAGGAATGACCAAAGAAAACGTTGATAAATTTTTCTTACAATTAAGTAAGTGCTACGACGAACTGCAGTTGTGGGACAAGCCTGGAAGTATTTTGAACTGTGATGAATCTGGGTTATAATTAATTTAGAAGCCGGGTAAAGTGGTCTCTGTAAAAGGTAAAAAAGAAGTGTATGCACAAATAAATGTAGAAAAAGGTGAAACAGTTACAATAATGGCATGTGTTACAGCTTGCGGACAGTTCATGCCACCTTTTGTCATAATGAAAGGGCAAAGAAAAAACGATAGTTTCTCAGTGGGAATGCCTCCAAGAACAACAATTTCGATGTCAGAAAAAGACTACATGACAGGGGAAGTGTTTTTAAAATCCCTGGATCATCTCGCAACATACAAACCCGAAGGTCCAATATTACTCAGTCTCGATGGACACTCGTCACATTCCAAGGATCTAAAGGTTTTGGAACATGCTTTGGAATTAGGTATTACCATGTTGTGTTTACCACCCCATTCTACACATGTGTTGCAACCTCTTGACGTTTAGTTTTTCAAACCGCTAAAACAATATTACAATGAAGCTTGCAGGTTGTTTCTACGAGCGAATCCTGGGAATACATTGTCGAAGGCACAATTCGGTCACATCTTTAATCAAGCATGGATGAAAGCAGCATCTGCATCTACAAGTATCAGTGGATTTCGGTCAACAGGAATATTTCCTTTTGATCCATCCCAAATTCCAGATCACGCATTCCTACCGTCCTTAATTCATTCATCCAGTGCCAGTATGTGCTCTGAAGAAAAGGAAGATGATCATTCAACTTCAAATTTACATACACAAGATCAGCCAACGTGCAGTCGTTTCATCAATTCGCTGACAGTTGAAAGTACTCGGACAGAAGCCACATCCATGCCTCCAGGACCAACGTCAGACACGCTTGTTACTTTCCATAACTTGACACAAACGCCGCAGAAACCATCTGGATCTTCTTTATCGAGAAGACAAAGGAATAGCCGTAAGTATCAGCAGCTCGGAGTAGTTCTAACATCTCCTATGTACATCGGTGCACTCAAGACTAAGAAACGCCTTTTTGAACAGAAGACATGTGGTAAGAGAGTTCTTCCTCCTGGAACTAAGAGACCCGCAACAACTCACGGTCACCCCATGTACAAATCATGTTGTCCTATTTGCAGAGCTGAATATAATGACAGTCCTGATTGTGGAGATTGGGTGCAGTGCACCCAATGTAAAACTTGGTATCACGAACTATGTGTGGATGGTGGTAATGATCCTTTCTTTGTGTGTTCTGATACTGATTAGGATTTTCAGATGTTTACGATCATTGATTAATAGAGATATCTTTGTCCAATAATATTTTTGTTTTGTTGTAATGTTGCTATGTTGGTTGCACTTTGTGGTGATTTTCGAGTAATTGACATTGGGTGGTATAAATAAAAAGTGAGCAGCTGCTCAAATGACTCGGTGGGTGCATTCGAAGGATGTAGCAGTTAATGTTGAGTTGAGATAGCTACGTGCTACCTTAACTCAACATAAACTGCTATGCCTGTTGAATGCGCCCACCGAGTCACTTGAACAGCTGCTTACTTTTTATTTATACCACCCAATGTCTTGCAGTGTTATTGCCATTTTCTTATATTATTACCATAAATCTATTACATGTTACTACAGACGCGAACTTACTCTTCGCTAAAAGTGTTTTAGATTACATTAAATGGGTATTACATTTCTTGTCGGAGTTCCCCAAGTAAATGTCGAAGTTCCCCAGATAAATGAGGAAACTTCGACACTTTGTATATCTGTCATCAAACGCAGATTTCATGTACTTATGAATGTTGAATTTCGAAGTATGTGTTATATTACTTTCTTCATTAACCTAACTTCAAAATATATATTTTGAATTTGACATTCGCTGCTTCATTATGGATTTATTTTGTGAAATATCCTTAGCCTGTCGGAGTTGCCCCAAACCACCTTAATACTTTTGTAATGCCATTCTGTAGAGTTTATTAAAATCAGCGTCGCCACTAGTGAAGTCACAGTGTATATTATCAAACCATTGATCAGCCATCGTTTGATGAATACATCAAAGAAATATCTGACCATGACTGGGATGCTTCTGCATTCTGCAGAGAACGCCATTTTACAAACAATAAATTTTTGTGCTCGTAGGGCAGGCTTTTTCACTGGTTCGACGACAAGTAATGCATCAATGATATCAGAAAAGTAGGGATCTCTCCTCTGTTCATGTTTAAGTGTTTCTAACGAAGAAAAATTGTGGATGCAGAGGTTAGTATCTAAAGCATTTGATTAAAAAGTCATCGTTTCTTGTGAATCTTGAACGAAATCTGTAGTTTCTTGTCTGCTGGAAACTTGTTTGTTTAATCTCTTTTCCTTTTGTTCCTCACTTTTTTCAGCGATTGCTCGCTGTTCTAGTCGCGAGAATATATCTGCAGGTTGAGAAATTCTCTGTGTTCGACTTGGAATATATAGTCAGATAGAAACAATCGAAATCTGGTAAATGTACCAACCTTATCTGGAGCAGTTTTTAAATTAAGTAAACCGCGTGAATCTGTGTAAAATTGAATGGCCTGCTCAAAAGGTAGTATCGGAATTTATGGCATGCGTAGAGAATCGAATAATGTTCACGAAGCCAGTTGCTACTTCGTCTTTCTGACTTTGATAGTCTACGACTACAATATGAAACAACTTTCTCTTCTTTAGTGGTTTCATTAAAGCTCGTGAGATAGCTCCGGCTTGTAAGCTGGATACCTTAGGGTAGACCCAGATTTCTTTCGTTTCATCAAAATGTGAGATTATGAGCACTTAAAATATGAATTTTAACTGCTCGAAAAGTTCATTTAAATCGGAAATCCATTTAAACTTGTTCTCTTTCATGAGGAGCTGCTGTATAAGTCCATTTTTTCTCTTGAAGTGCCTTTATAAGTGGCTCCTTATAAAACTGCAAATGCCAATAAACTCAGGTTTCCTTTTTGTCTTTGGATGTTCAAAGTATTTAATTTTTCTGGCTATTTTTGGTAAATATAGTACTTCCGAAAATTTTAAAGCCAAGAATTTGTAATTCAGAATACATCATATGGGTTTTTCGCGGCAATAGGGCTGTCAGGAAACAATATATGGACACTCGTGTGGAGCATTGTACGTGCCCCAGCGTCGCAACAGCGTCATACCAAGCAACGTGCGGCTCTTGCAATTCGAACTACGAACCTGTCTCTCACATTTCTTACTCTGTCATTTGCTATCATCCCGGTACGTTTCACCCCATGTTTCCGCTCCCAACCAGTGCTGTGATATGCGCCACCCTTTGCGCCGCCACTTTTCCGCATCGATGTGTCCATGAATCGCATCTACAGGGCACATACTGCAACCGTTCCTTTGACCCGACCTTTCTCCGTTCTCTCGTTCTATTCATTTTTGTTCTACTTTGGTCCATTTTCGGCGGGCTATAGCTCAGCACTAACACATTTTCGGATCACAACTTCTTCGCTTAAATCACGTCTTTTGTCATTCTCCATCTTCCCCTGAAATTTGACCCACCATTATAGATACACCCTGTATATATATATATATATATATATATATATATATATATATATATATATGGTTGAGCTCCTGCGTAGCCTAGTCGGTAACGCGCTCGACTTCAGTGCGAGCGGTCCCAGGTTCGATTTCTAGTGGGGGCTCAAAATTTTCGGTGTTGACCCAGCATCGTGAGGATAATTGGGTAGTTGCTGTGAATAAAAGACAGTGGCGATCAAAGTGAGATCTTCGGCTGTGTTCTCCCAACCCGTCTGGTCAGCGTGGGGGCAGTAGACCAACTCCTTCCTTCGGGGAGAAGCCTCATCTACTAGAGGATTGAATGTGGCTGTGATTTATTTATATATGTTTCAAAGCGTAGGAAACTGAAGCTTATAATTTCATATTTCGAATAGATGCGGATAACTGGCGTCGAAAACTTAGAACAGGCTTTAGTCAATAATGCCTCTCCAAAATCCAGCAATAGCTTCACAAGAGATTCTCAAAGGAACTGAAGGATTTGTAAAAGTTATCTTACGTGAAGGAACCCCGAAGTATGCATGAATTCGATCACTTCCATATGTAACTAGTTTGTTTGCTGCAAGTTGATATCCTAAGCAGATTGTAAAGATCAAATGTTTTTAAATGCTTGATTGCATTTCCATAAGGAGTAAAATTTACATGTATTCAACACTTGATTACTTTATTTGTTGTCAAGGAAATTTAATGTCATTGGCGATTGCGATGATTATGTACGTAGTGCAGTATATTGTCACAGGCGAAGCGAGTGGTCAGATCAAGAGTCAGGGAGTTCCGTTTTTGTATCCTATTTGGGAAATATAGTTATGAAATGTGTAAATAGAATAGCTTATTGAAAGAAAGAAAGGAAATTTTCCTAGTTATTAATATTACCCGTTAGTACAAATTGTATACCTTGTTGCGTAAGGTAGAAATCATGACAATTTAATGTGCGTGATGGCAATATGAAATAGAAGAAAGTAAGAGATGCTTGTGTACTATTCGTAAATATATTGGCATAATGTGCCCTATCTCAAAATGCTAAAATATACGTTTTCATCACATAGAGAAACTAGAATGGTCAAGCGTTGCGGCGTTGGATTGGATCTGTGAATTTTAAGTTAATATTTGTCTGATTCGAAAAGCATAGGTTCCAAATAGTTAGGGTTTTCTTAAATGCAATTCATGGTTGGATAAATGTAGGATTAACTATCCGTTCATTAATGTTGCTGGTTAGAAGTTTCAGCTATTGTCTTGCTCGCACGTATAGCAGTGATTTCCGCTTACCAGAAAGCCGTTTGTTACGAAAGATGTGAACAAACCGGAGTGTGGAATAGCATACAACACGAAACCTTCGCATTGGTTTCGTTTTGTTTAAATTTATGTACGTAGCTTGCATCTATGCGTAAGTAAGCAACAAGCAGATTTATTTTGTGCGAGGATAAATACGCTTCGCTATGCGGTACACATGATTGATAAATGTATAACATATTTCACCTATTCTCTATATCATTGAATTATTTTATTGCCCGGAGTTTTAAAAATAACAGTATTAATCATTTGGATTGTTACGAATGAAATGTCCACTTTAGGTGAGTGCGCCATACGCAAAGACCAAAAATTAGACTACATTATATGTTTAATCAAAGTACTCGCTGTCAACAGACACACTGTTGCCATCGTTCAGGCAAAGATTATATTCAGTAGCGAAAGAAGTCTGCGAGAGGAATAACTCCTCTACTGCATATTGCACCGCCCGAACATCAGGGAAGATCTTCACTGCCAAGAAGTGATCGATATCCTGAAAGAGGTGGCAGTGAGTGGGAGAGAGGTCAGTGTGTAGTAGTATTTATGACAATTTGAAAATCATTATTCAAATAGAAATACATTTTTAAACCTTTTAGGCATCTTAGGTTCATGCCAGGATTGGGTGGGGAACAGGATGTTGCCAGAGCTTATTTTTGTAACTTACCATCCCATGGAAATTATAACAATATGGCTGTATTGTATCCATCTTGGATAAAGGAAAACTCATCTTTGTGACTAGGCTGAATTCTTTTATAACAAAAATAACTTCAAACGTAACGATTTTGGAAGTATACCAGTTCCTTCCCCAGACCACAGAGATGTAGAGTGTAGTCTGAGGAAGGAAGTGGTATACTTCCGAAAACGTTACGTTTGAGGTTACTTTTGTAATGAGAGAATTCAGCATTGTTAGAAAGATGTGTTTTTATTACCAGCCCAGCGTTGGGCTGGTATTACTGACGAAAATCTCTGGAAAACTTCAGCTTTTTGTGGTAGCTTAGTGTGCATTCCATCAAGGAAAACTGAAAGTTGACTCTATGGAATAAGCATTCTTTATAGGGTAAATTCGTAGGAATGATGATTTGAAATATTATTATTATTCAATCAGTAATATAATTTTAAATAGCGTTAAAATATAAAAATCCAATAAAACCAAGCTATGGAACAATAGTAGAAACCCAATTTTTATCCCTCCAGTCATTTGTTTTCAGTACCCATCACTAGGTGTAGCTTCTACGATCAGTTTATTTAACGCGAATTTGTAATCAGCTTTTTAACACGTAACAGGAAGTTAGATGAAAGTGTTGTTAGATAAGGACATCTAAAAATGTAAGTAAATTACAAAAAAAAGTTCCAATGGTATATCAGCTGAACAATTATTGGATAGCATACTTATTAATCTGCCTATATTAACGTTTGTCAGTACGGTTTTTTGAACAAATCCTCAAAGCATATGTGAGAATAATATTTACTAAAATCTTTGGTTAATTAATTAAATTTACTAAAATCTTTGGCAACTGTCGGCATGCTTTCACCGAGTATTTCCAGTGAAGTAATTGTGGTTATCAATATAAAAAAGTTGCTCTTAATATGAACCAAACGTGATTTTAAATCCGACTTAGCCACCGGATCTTGAGAAAATACGATAGCAATTGCAGGTCTATTGGAACTGTCCAGAACTGATTTTATCACGTCAAAAATATAAAGATTCTGTTGACCTCGCTCACCTTCTTCGTGGTAAGTTCCTAAACAGCTTCCAGATGTTTACCGGAGATAGGTTCAAGCGACATTTTGTTTTGTTTCTTGTATATTTATATGTGTGAAATATGTAAGTAATTACACAAAAAGAAAAATGTTTAAAAACAGAGTAAATAAATTTTAAAATGTCCAAAAAATGACCTAAAAACGAGAAAATTGCCAGTAAACCGAAAAACGAAGAAAAAAAAAAGTAATGGAAAATAAAAATAACGTATTCTGCTTCAGTTTTAGAGCGAAATTAGTTTTTCTTATATTCGGCATCGTTCCCAAACATTCAAGAAAAAGAAGATATTTCATCAAATTAAGAGCTCTACTAATTACACTGTGAATAACTTCCGCCTGTCACATACAAAATGCTCTTATTCTGAAAAGGTTTCATTGACGAAATGCACATACATTCCTCGTATTACGGCCCTCTGGGGCCTATTACGTTTTTCGTAAATTTCGCATTCATACTGGTTTTATCACAAAATGTTTTTAAAAGTTACTCTGATACGGCTTACATCATATTGCTGCGAAGGCGTAACGTTCGTACTTTTACCTTATTACGGCCCTATATTATATTTTTCGGAAATTTTATTGAATTTTTATGTGTAATTTTTCTAACTAAACATTTTTGGTATCTACATAAAAATTCATATTCGGAATCGTTTTAGCGCAAAATGGCGTCCGCTACTCTGACGCGACAGTTCCAGAGGTTCCTAAATTCGAACCCCCGCAGAAACTGTACTAGTAACTGTTCGAGAATGAAACTTACAGAGTTTGTTACAAGTATGTAACTCTAACAGCCTACCAAATTTCAAATTTTTTGAAGTAGGTTTTTTTGAGAAAATGGCGCTTCAAATACCACAATTTTCTATATTTCGCCCCTTTTGCAAGTCGAATACTGAAAACGTAAGCGAGTGACGTAAGACGTGAATCGTTTTTTATGAGCTTCTGTATGCCTTTTGTACAATCAACACGAAAAAGCAAAAGAAATACGTTCCTAATCACGAAAAAAGGAACTTCAAAAATTGCCATTTTCGTGAAAACCGCCATTTTGAAATATCGATTTCTCGTTGGTGTGCCGTCATATGTAGGCAATTCTGACGTCATTTAATTAAGAAATAACTATATTACAATGTGAAAGCAAGCTCATGCTCCTACCTTTTACCTGGTGCCTGATATTTGTCCTGAAAGTGGTTGAAAACACAAAATTATTAAAAATGCGAAATTTAGGGTAGAACTTGGCAATCCTGCAACTGCTTTGGAAATTTTTTTTAGGGAGAAACAAAAGATGGGGTGGTGCTTCTATCTGGTTCAGCTACCCATAAAAGTAATTTGAACAAAATCTGAGACTATGAGGGTACAGCCACTGCATGGATTGAGATGGAACTAGCCGTTAAGCGTTTCTGTAATTATCTATTTGATAGGAGATGGAAGAAAAATAATGTCTTTAATAATCCAATATAAGGAATTTGTTATATGTAAGACTACTCTTATATTGAAAGAGCAATTGTACTATTCCTTTTCTCTACTATATTTTTACTGCTGGAATATTTTTTTTTAATTCTCCATTACATAACTCTATCGTGTATAATACAACTATACGACTCATATTCAAACAATTCTCCTCGAGCAAACTATACATAGTTCTTCATGTAGAATAAGTAAGAGCGTGTGTTGCTCTTCAACCATAGATGTATCAGTAGTTTCCACAAATTAATAACAACCAGATATGTTGTTATTTCTTTATATTTTTATCTTTAAATAAATATGAACATTGTTACGCATCCAAATACACATACACACAAGTATTTATACCCGATACAAGCACATCTCGAAATTACTGGTATGATAATAATAAGGTATAAACAATCGAGTATGAACAAATACTTCGTTTTGGTGCTGCTAGCTGCCCTTAGATTGGGAAAATTAACTGTGGAACTTGATATTTCCAAATCCCTTAAAACAGGAACTCAGACTGCATTGTAATGTCAAAGACATGAGACCTGCTTTACTCAAAATTGAACAGTTCCAAATTTTATAAAAGTGACACAAGGTATTCCCCAAACAATATAGAATTCTCAGAAATTATTAATCGAAAACCAGGTTTAAAGAAGCATCAATAGGAATACATTTCAAACAGATTTCATTTTCGTGATTATTTTTATATGGTGGATGGTTGCATAATAAACAGTAATAAGAATTCATTCATTTCGACCTACGTTTGTTTAATTAGTAACATACAGTGTTAAATCCCGTTCGGCTGGCTGTTATTATGTCTCTTTATTTATACAGAATTAGGTGTCACTCGTACTTCTGTGTAAGTGTTTGTGTGTGTGCATTTGCAATAGAGATAGATTAATAGATAATGTGTTATGTATTATCTGTTCCTTAAAGTCTTTGTATCACGTTGAACGTGGCTACTTCTGTGATAGCGTAATAATTGCAAAGTCCATTACGATTGTTAGAACTAACTTTATTGGCAGGTGAATTTATGAAGTTAGTCCGTGTAATATTTGTAAGCATTATCTTTGTACAGGAATTTCCTTTTGAGATAGCCGAGGTTAATCATGTTACTTGGTTTAAGTGATATATTGTAGAAGTGGTATATATTTAAATAAAATATTATACGGTAAGACTACACTGGAATTGTTACGGTGCCTTTAATCTGATCTGTTTTACCGGCGTTTAAATCACTAATTTTAAGTACTATATTGGACCATATAATTATTAACTGATGCGGTTTCTAAAAAGAAAATGTATTGTTACTACTTTCGATTTTTCAGTCATACAGCTCAATTAGTGCAAAGATTGAGAATAATGTAGATCTATTATTCTGCGACGAAACAGTTTTACCGACTGAGAAATCTTTAGTCGACGCCAGTGAACGTCAAGGCAAAAGCGAGTGCTCAGATGAAAACATGGAGTTAAAACAGCAGCAGGAATCAGAAAGAGTATTAACATATTCTACAGAACCTTCCCAAAACCTGAGATCTTCTGTCCAGGTAAATAATTGGAAATTTTATAAATTCCGTCGATGCTAGATGTAAATACAGTTCACTCTCAGCTTCCATCAGCTTTTTGGATAGTATAGACTTTCTAAAGATATTTGTATATCCTTTTGAAATCTTTGATTGAATAATTTCTTTATAAGCCGTTTGAACAATTTGAAGGAATGTAGCTTTAATACTGCAATTAATTAGTAATATATTTGTTTCTAGGCGTTTTAGGCTGAAGCCATAAATTATTTATGGGTTACTTATCAGTATGATCAACTGTAAATATTATTTGATTCAGTTCTTGTAGTGGTGTGTATCATAGTAGTAGTATTATAACTCATCCTAATCAAATTACAAATATTTTGCTTTAGTGTTTCTAATTGGAACTGTGGGATGACACTATATTGAACTCCGCTTCATGAGGTAACTCCTGATTATATTTCATTATTCAATATTAGACCTGTTATGAAATGAGATGGTGTGGGTGAACTGAATATTAACACAATAATACCTATATGGTCCCCGAATGTCTCTTCGTTTCGGTAATGTTGGGAGAACCCAAATACCTTAGAACGAAAGGGTCACATGGAATGTACTAAACGAAATCGCACATTAACAACGAGCCGGTAGAAGATGCAACTCTCTTCCTCTCTGAGTGGAAGCACTCGCATTGCACTTCAATAACCTTGTTCAAATAAAGGTGGTTTGCAAATTGTATCATCAACATTTATCTGTATTGTACTCTAAGGCGAAGATATACATTAATATATATTAATGTAGTGTGTAGCCAAAAAAATTAGAAACACTATAATCCTTGCGAAGTTCAAGATTCACTTTTCGACAGATAAAATGAAAAGAAGCTGGTTGATTTATTACTTCACTCAAATGTTTAAATATTTTTGCTACTATATTAAGGATAATCTAAAGCAAAGATCTCCAACAAGAGATGGCAGCACTATCTCCGTATATGTCTAATGTATTCTTAGATTTGCACGAAATTTCAATGCTGTTCCTACAAATTCAAGCCTAGAGAGTTCAGACTTTCAGGGAAGAAAGTTCATAACCAATTCAAGAGCATGATCGATGCCGATTTTTTTATTTTCGTTTTCCTTCATTGTTGAAATCACTTCATTGTTGTTTTGAATATCGAAATCTATAACAATGAACCTGTTTCAACAATGAACAAAAAAGAAAATTAAAAATCAACATCAACATGCTCTTGAATTAATTATGAACTTTCTTTCCTGAAAGTTTGAACTCTAGGCTTGAATTTGTAGCAGCAGCAAGGAAATATCGTGTAACCGTGTAAATACATTAGACATATACGGAGGTAGTGCTGCCATCTTGTGTTGGAGATCGTTTCTTTAGATTATCCTTAATACTTATATGTAGAAGAATATTAGGGACTCAAGTATAGTTCAGAGTCGAAGAGACTTAATATTTAAAAAAATGCTAATCCGACAAACATCTTGATGTCTTGCCATCTTCAAAGTTCATCTCCTGGTATGCCCCTTAGAGTACTGGCACTCTGTCCGTACAGGAATTTGAGATATAGGAAAGGACTCTGTACAAAGTTGAATACTTGCAGCCGAATGTGATTGCGTCTACCCTTAAACACCTTAATGGCTAAGCTTAGGGGCACAGATCGCTATCGGACATACTCCAGACATGGATACTAGCGAAACAAATGGTAATGCGGCCTCGGTAACACAACCATATCCGACCTCGGTTACACAATCTCATAATGGCAGAGTATAAACTTAAAAAAATGATTTTTCATCTAAATAAAACATTTCCTTAACGTAAGAACATCTACATGTTATGCAAACTAACTCTCCCTAACTTTGTATTTCTGCTTTCGTTCAATCTGTAATATGTATTCTAGACCGTTCAGTTCATTGGAACTCATTCCTTAACTGCGTTGATTACCCCCGCCATCTTGGTATGACCTTTCAATTGATTTGTATAGGAATCTTTTTATTCGTCTTATGTCTCTCAGAAGTAGAATATTCAAGTTCCGCTTTCACGAAAGTTGCCTTGGTGGTTGCTTTTAGTCTTGTAGAGTTTTCGTTTGTGATGTTTCTTCAAGTGTATTAGTATAATGTATTATTAATAGTTTACTATATAAATCACGATAAGTCAACGAAAAATTATACTGTTCGTGTGTAAAATTTTACATTTCTATAAAACAACATGAATCAAACAAAACATGATGAATCACTAGGCGAAAACAGAAGTGAAAAGTTACGCTCCTGAGAGATATAACACGAGTAAAACAATTCCCATGTAAATCAGTGAGAAGGTCATACTAAGATGGCGGGGTGATCTACACCGTTAATCTAGAATATTCTTCAGGTGTGTTCTTCATTGCATGAAGTTTCAGTATTTGTCCTCTGTAAATGTCCTCTATTACACTGATGCGCGGAGTATCGTCATATTCCCTGTTTATTGAGCCAACATATCTACCGCCCTAGCACTACGTATGTAGTGCAAGGGTATGTGCAACGATCTAGATAATATATCTTTCTTATTCTGCCAAATTCCACATCGCTGTGACAGTGTGCTTCGTACGACCCTTGATTTTATTTTGTTTCTCTTAAGATATGTTTGTCGCCTTTCACTTGCGATTCCACTTCTGTTTAGCCTTAACACCATCATTTGTAAAAGCTTAAGTCTCGAATGCTTGAATGGGTTCATTAGATATGTCTCAGCCGATTTTACACCTAAACTGCCGATATTTTATTGTTAATTCGCTCCAACACACGTTGCATATGCATATCAACTTTGTGTTATTAGCACAGAACACTGCCTTCGGTGACAGTGCATTTCATGATGCGACCTCAATACTCATCATGCGTATTATAATATGTCTTTTAGCAAACTTTTACTTTTCTCTCTTCCATTAACACGTTTACTGGATGTTAAGCGAGGCTTTTTATCACATAAAACAACTTAAGGGACCTTAAGCTGCGTGCTATATTGATCAAAACACTGTTGTTATAGTGACTTTTTGATACGATATTTGATCAAATATCTCATGATTGTTATGTCTTCATATATTCGCCCTTGCTGGTCGGTATCGTTCCCACTACATTCACTAAAACGATTTGGTTTGGTTTCCTGAGAAAAATACTACAATCGATTAGTGCAAGAATGACAACCCGCCTTATGACACATAATAGTGTACGGTCCTTGATGAAATTCGTATCTCGGATCACATAACTTCCCATAACATATCATATCATGCATGGGTTTGGGGCGATGCAAAGTGACCGTGATATTCATGGTGGCTATGAATTGTCAAATTGATGCCACTATTATTTTTCACCGCTATTCCTTATGAAAATCATGTTTATTACTATAATATTTTTTTTAAATTTTATGTAGATCGTTACTGCGGCTGTGAACTTGCGAGGTCCTTAAGCCATACAGTAAGTAAGTAACTGACATTTTCTCAGTATCTACTCCTGTCAGTCTACTTTTTAAACGATTTATCTTCCCTTTGGTACATGTATCAGTGGATAGTACTTACGTTATTCAAAACTAGCAATTGTTCCTTATTTTCCGGCTTGTACCATCAAAGGTTGCATAAAATTCTTCTGCGGTAGCTGGTCTTCGACAACTTCAGCAATTCCTTGGATATATCTTATTCCTAGTGCTAAATGTTCCATCTCCATCTATATATATGTGTCCCTCCCCTGGATTTTTTATGTTGATAATGCGTTAAAATTAGATCGAGGCAAATTTTTATCTCCCTGGGTGTCTTTTCTCTCACAACGATAAATTAACGGCAGTTCCGTTACACTACTCAATATTATTTTGAGACAAGCAGATTTTTAACACTGGGTAATATGTTATGAGTTTTTCTACTATAGGAGCTTCACTTCTATAGTATTTCAAAATACCTTGTCTCCACCCATGCTTCATTAGAATGCTAAATAACTTTTCTTTTAGCTATTTAGTGAGAGAGTGAGAGGGGTTCGCGCAATGCAGTTGATTATATCTTCTTACAAGGAACATCAGCGAAGTGCGTGGCATATTGGTTTAATATTTAAGAAAGTGTAAAATTTCGCTGGTTAATGTGTATTATGCTAATTTTAGCAAACCCTAGCGCTAATTCGCATATGTACTAGTCTTCATAAATCAGAGATTCCAGAGTAAAATATGTTAAGCTGGAACACATTCAAACAAAATTAACGTTATTAATATGTATATTTTAAATTATCACACCACTATTAAGAAGAACGTATATTTTTTGCCAAAAATGGTTCTCAGCAATGTACACCTCCAGATCTGTAATGCATGTCATCAATCTTCACGCACCTTTCCGTAAATAGTTCAGAGCTCTAATATTCAACAAGATGATCAAACATGTCTGGAAAAGGCTAGATTCCCCGTTAAGTGTGATTTCGTTCATGTTCCTGACAATGTTCTCTGGAAAGCTGAAGATTCGCTTTGCTCAGTTCCGAACTGCACAAATAATTCATTCACTTAGCACCTAGCGAATGGGATTTAAGCGAATAATATTTGTTATGGCTCTTTTTTGATATAGGAATAATATAAAAGCTGAGAACACTTTCTAGGTGGAAGAAAAATACAACCTGGATATGTTCTATGTTACAGGGGTGTCCTATTTCATTTGATTTCTTCAATAATGGTTCTCATTTATGTTTGAATGTATCCTAGTGTAACAGCAAATTACTCTGGAATATCTGATTTATGATTAATATTCAAATTCCCGCTATGGGCAGCCAAAATTAGTACAGTAAACATTAGGAACAGAAAAACTGTACACATTGTTCAATATTAAACTATCTTTCAGGAACTATACTAATGTAACTTGTTAGGCATTTGACTCATCATCGACCAGACAGGCTTCAAATTCATCAGTTACTTTTCATTTCATATATAAAACGTATATTTTATTAGTCTTTTGTGCTTACAGCATTAGCCTTGAATTTTTACTTTGCACATGTTGGTTTCTATGAATTTTTATGGCTATCGATATTAATACGCCCCATTGTTATTAGATACTTAACACGTCACAGTCCTCAACCATTGCCACATTAGGTTGGGTACAACCTATGATCTTCTCTTCCTCAGTATTTTCACATGTGTGATCCACGTTGCGTGGGTCATTTTGACATTCTCCTTTCGGCTTCAAACCTATTCTGAATACCTGGACGTCTTTATTTCTTTCAGGGAATATTTGAAACTTGATCGCGTACATTTATATCCCTCTCTCTGAGTATTGTCTTTTACAGTGTATCACCTTCGAATCCTATGTTCACTTCATACGCCGCCAAAAATTATTCTCCCAGCAGTAAACTGTTATTAAGAGTTCACCACATACTGAGCCATTCCTATGTCCAAACTCTGTAGCTTTAATGGCAAGTAAACCTCTCATGCACAAGTTTTCAAAGATAGATTGTATTATTATCACGGCTCTCACAAGGCTACTGATGTTGCTCAGTTGCTCCTTTCAACCCACTGTTTCTTGTACGCTTTAACTGATAATTTCGCTTTCCTTGGTTGAAAATCTTTGAAAACAGAAATATAAAGAGTACGAAGATGCTATTCGCATAATTCGCATGACCAGTTTGTAATTTTCAGCATAATGGACCAAAAATAAGGAAATATCACCCAACCCGAAAGTGAATTGGTGATACACGTTCTTTGCCAAATAGAATCAGTTTATCTTATGTACCACTGCAGCTCAGATATAGGAAGTTGAGATACTCGCGTATTTTACGACGGTCGGAATTACATAAACAAGCTGAAATAGAGTTGCACTCGTAATCACGGCATTCAAAATTGTCAAAATAGTTAACACTTCAATTATAGGAATAGATTATGATGCCAACGCATAAAATTGTACAACAAAGCTAGGGCCAGAATATATATTTGGCGAAGAGTATTATTATTGCTAAAACTAGATTGTCACGTTTCGTTTTTTGTAAGAGTTTAGTATTTTCTGTATTACTGCGTTTTCATAAAGAGTTTCGTGTCTGTTAATAAACCGGTTTCCCTCGTTGTAGCTTTCTTGATTGTATCAACGTCAAGCATGTGATCCCATCTGCTTTTTGATAAATGATCTTTATTGGAAATAAAGTATGAATATATTTCTTGTCGAGAGCTGACTTAATAAATATATATGCATCACGTGTGGCAATTTTGCCATTTATCAAACGAAGGTTTCCCAAAATATAAGATGTTTCAAGATTATTTGATATTAGATCAAAAATTGCGATGTACATTCCTTTACCGTTATGAAAATTTCGCGAGAAATGTGGGATATATTTTCCATGCTGATTGTGGCATCTTTCTTTAATTGTGACGATAAATATGTGTATGATGAGAAAACGTAGTTCCATTAAACGCTAGTCATACATCGAAAGGATATTTTAGTTTATTTTGTTCGCTGTTATCGAACTTAGAAAGCCGAGTTGTAGATTCTTCAGATACCTACAAAAAGAACACAGGTAATGATAATGTAAAACAGGAAATTCGTGGGGAAACCTATTCTCCGTAGCTTCCTATTGTATTTAATAAACGTTGACCATTTAGAAGTACTTGCGAATATAACAGTCCAATTCTTGTTGAAAACATTTACTGAGCAAAACATATGTAAAAAAGATTTATACGATTTCATAAATCTTAGAGTATCATTAATGTCAGCAGTGAGTGGTAAAACTCAATTAACCCTGTAACCCTCGCGTATAGACTTGTCACAGTAACCCTCGCATTTGGTGAATATGACCCCAATACAATTCCTGTATCAGTTGATGCGAATAAAATCTCAATATCAACAGATGTTAATATGTTACTGTTCACTTATGAGTTCACAATTAGTCATGTACAAATTTTTAATATTCTGTTTTTATGTTCTTGTTTTGTTTTGTTTTTTTCAAATCCTGCAATCGACTTCTAAGAAAGGAGTTATTACTATCTTCACACATCACATTCACATTTTCCTTGCACAATAGTAAATTCCAATTTGTGTATTGAACATTTATTTTAATTGTTCATTAGTAAAAACAATTCGAAATTATCTATAGATGTCATAATTTTTTTCCCCTGAGCGGACTACTAATGACAAATGCAAAGCAGGAACGATTTGCCCCAACACGCAAATTACCACATTATTTCTCCACTTTGACGATAAAGAATCATTTTTTTTTCATTTCATTGTTGTAGATTTTCAGAATTGACTTGATCTACTCCTTTCAGTATTACTCCACTGTCAACTTACAAAAGGTCTTCAGTTTCTTAACTACAGTCATCTAAATCATTTTTGTCTTCATCAGTTACCTTATAACAGGAACTGGGGACCGACCATACTTATGCAGTAACGTGGTAACCTGTCTACTTCCTGGCCGCGACCCTCCGCTACGCCTTTCTAGCAGGTTGGTGCTACTGCAGGGTTTACACTTGTGAGCTTTCACCGTGAGGGAGATAAACCAAAGTACCTCCTCCAATATTCACCGTGTGGGAGGCCGAGAAAGCCTGCAGCCTTCCGCTGGGACAGAGCGAAGTCCCCCCGCCAAGTGTTCTACCTGTTCGGGAGATTGCTATAAGTGTTGTGCTAACTAATATTCTGACCTCCACATAAATGTAGCACAAACCCTCTCCTGGGGTAATTATAACTTCAAGAGAAACTAATTTCGCTGTTTTAGAACAGACGCCATAAAAAACAACTGAATATAATTGAAGAACGATATAAGTTAGAAATATAAATTGAACGGGAGATTGAAAACAAAATTAAGTACGTAGGCTAATATTTACCCCAAGCGAGGAGCTGAGTCATTAACAAATACGTGTAAAAGATAATTATTTTTCAAAGATGATTCAGTCCAATAATACAAAATATATGAATGAAATTTTTATTCCCATTTCAGCTGAAAGAACAGAGACGGGCCAATCAAGACGAGGAATATCTCCAGTGTGAATTACGCGGATACAAATATATCGAAAAGAATAGATTCAAAAGGCACATAACAAGTCAAGCAGGAAAGAAACATTTTAAATCTGAAATATGCAGATATAACTGTACTCTCAATAGCAGTCTGAAAAGGCACATGTTAACATATACAGATCAGAGGACTTTCCAATGTGAAATAAGCGGATATAAAAGCATCCGAAAAAGTGATTTGAAAACACATACACACGAGAGGCGTTTCCAATGTGAAACATGCGGATATAAATGCATCCAAAGAAGTTATTTGAAAAGACACAAGTTAACACATACAGACGAGAGGCGTTTTCT
>JAGDQP010010078.1:32350-52864 GCA_022664845.1 Lepisma saccharinum
TATTTGAAAAGACACAAGTTAACACATACAGACGAGAGGCGTTTTCTATGTGAAACATGCGGATATAAATGCATCCAAAGAAGTTATTTGAAAAGACACAAGTTAACACATACAGACGAGAGGCGTTTTCAGTGTGAAACATGCGGATATAAATGCATCCGAAACGGTGATTTGAAAAGGCATATGTTAACACATACAGACGAGAGGCGTTTTCAGTGTGAAACATGCGGATATAAATGCAGCCAAAGAAGTGGTTTGAAAAGCCATATGTTAACACATACAGGTGAGAGGCGTTTTCAGTGTGAAATATGCGGATATAAATGCATAAGGAAATGTACTTTAAAAACACATATGTTTACACATACAGGCGAGAGACGTTTTCAATGTGAAACATGCGGATATAAATGGATCCGAAGAATTGATTTGAAAAAACATATGTTAACACATACAACCGACAGGCGTTTTCAATGTGAAACATGCGAATATAAATGCATCCAAAGAAGTTATTTGAAAAGACACATGTTAACACATACAGACGAGAGGCGTTTTCTATGTAAAACATGCGGATATAAATGCATTCGATACAGTGATTTGAAAGCACATATGTTAACACACAGAGACGAGAGTCGTTTTCAGTGTGAAACATACGGATATAAATGCATCCAAAGAAGTGATTTGAAAAGACACATGTTAACACGTACACACGAGAGGCGTTTCAATGTGAAACATCTGGATATAAATGCATCTGAAAGAGTGATTTGAAAAGACATGTTAACTCAAACAGGCGAAAGGCCTTTTCAATGCGAAACGTGTGCATACATATACCCGGAAGTGTCATCTGAAAAGGCACATGATAACACGTAAATCTAAATGCTTTCAGAGTAGGTTGAAAAGACATATGGTAACACATACAGACGAGAGGCCTTTTAAATGTACTCGAAAGATCTGAAAACATGTTAATACAATAGAGTTATAAAATATCGTCACTAGAGATGGTTGGCGCCACCGTCTGCGTGGTTTTAACTCCGCGCGTTTTAAATTGAACATTCATTTCTTTCACTGTTCGGCATGAGGCGTCTGCTGCTGCAGAGCTGCAAATATTGTATTTACCACGCACGGTCCTTTTATGTAGGGAAACATTTTAGTATCGCATTAGAGTTCATCTTAACACTCCTGTTAGTTAAGTTCAACACGTAAGATACAAACAATTCCTAAGTAAATTTATCTATATAAGGTATAATTTAATGCAAAAATATCAGGAAACCTTCTTGAAAAATATGATTTTGGTACTGAAAGATATTTTTTGTTAAATAAAATAGGATGTTGGTACTTAAATCCACATAACTTATTTAATAAAACATTAGAGATACATTTAAAATTATTATACAACATTAGGGATACATCGCAAGTAACATGAGTATTATACACACAAATTCCTGATATTGTAATTATATTAAACAAATGGTTTACTTGCATAAATTTATAAAGGAAATTATAAAATTCAAAATAGGGTAAGGCACCGGTCGTCGGATATACACTAGTAGTGGGCAATTTTCACATAAATTTAATTGATACAGACGTGTGTCATTAAAAAAATGTGTTCAAAAAGTGTATCTAGTTTCGGACAGCTTTAACTTGATATATAAGTTCTACCAGCTATCGAAACTCACATTATATAGATCACCGAAAACAAAATCTGGCTCCCCTGGTTAGCTTAAAAGATACCGGAAAAGTTATTTGAGAGTGAAGAAGATGGTCTGTAAATTTAGGGTAAAAGTTTTTGTCTTAAAACTATTAAAACGACATTGTATTTTTTTGCTTTTCAAATGTTCTGTTTTGACTTTATATCATAAACAATACGAGTAGTCATATTTATTAAGCATATTATTGTGTCCAACTTCAGGTATATAGAATTCACGAGTTTTCCTTTTGCCGATCAGGGTGACCGATAAGAAGCGTTTCTTATCTATGTTTGTTGATGTTAAATTTGTTTCTGTTGTTCTTAATAGTATAATCAAGGTATTCCTGGTTCGATTTCCGGCGGGAACACAAGTGGTTCGGAATCCATGGTAAACTGTATGTCCCGTTCTTAGGACGTCATTTTTACTCTATGGAAGGCAATGGCAAATCACCATCGGTTCACCCAACTCTGGGACCCTCAGGTCAAGAGCTGCCTTCGGGTAGAAAACCCATCATCATTATTGTTCTTAATAATTTAACAAGCCTTTCCAATAGCACATTACTTACTGAGTCGCCGTAGCGCAGTGGTAGAGCGTTGGTGTAGCATTCGGGAGGTCATGGATTCGATTCCAGTGACCGACCATCCTGACAGGTTTTTCCATATACTTTACTCAGATAAATGCAGGGATGGCACCTTCATCATAGACCCGGGCTAGTGTTGCAACGAGACGAGACACTCTCTGGATAAGGTATTTTCGAGACAGTCTAAATATCGTCTCGTCGTCAACACTAAACCTGGCTGACATCTTCCCTAATCCTTTCCCCTCGTCTATCCCGGCCTGAGCTTTTAGATGCCTAACATTATCGGCCTAGAACTATTTAAATCTTAAACAGATACAATTATATTTTTTCCTACGCGAAAATAAACACTTTACTTCCAATAGGCCTAAAAGAAAACGATCCAGTATTTCTGAATGTAAGAATACTTATTTTTATGATTATTTCTCTTTGGCATTGACGGACAGTTTTATAACTATGGATCTAACACGATAAAATACCTTCGCATCAAATAATTCTAATCAAAGATGTGTGTTTTCTTTTATATTTCTAGCAGATATTAACTGCTAGAAAGAACGTCGTACATAATGAAATATTTTTCACGAAATAATATTAAATGAGCATTTATTTGTGAAACGATACATTACTTCCTTTCTTATATTTCTCAGTACAACTGTAAGCTTCTCAGGAGATCGGCATTTTCTTCTCAAATACAAACGAAACAACTATAACAAATAGCACAGCAGCTATTTGATACTTTGATAGGAACTCACAACATGTGTTGTTGCCAAACAAACATACTCTCGCACCACTTTCAAGTAGCGCCGCGTTAGCAGCGCCAATCCTGACTTTAGTGGAGAGTTTTTATAACTATGGTTAATACATACACACGAGAGGACTTGTAATGATGTACTCTAAATAGTTGCCTGAAAACTCATACGCACAGAAGAATGTCGTTTTGAATGTGAACGTAGATACGAATGAATTTAAGGTCGTGAGTTAGAAAGAGACATAAGAATGCATGAAGTGGGAAGGTGTTTCTAATTTTGAAATATGCGAATATAAGAAGACTGAAAATAGTGACTTGAAAGACAGAGTAATGCATAGACTTCTTCAGCGTAAATATGAATATACTCTTAAAAGCAGGAGAATATATACTTGGAGTTTTTTTAAAATTAAATATTCGGTTACAATTGAATTAAAAAGACTGAGTGGAATATCAAATCAGAATAAATGGAAAAATAGTGTGTTTCCAATGTAGCTTTAAATATTATGAGTGTTTTGAAAGAATATTACAATAAAAACGGTTTACATATGAAGTTTGCTGAATCAATCTGTAAAGCCTTATTTGAAAAAAAAAAGTCCTTAAAACATACATGTATAAATATACTCAAAAATAATCCATTGTATTCTTATTCAAATCAACTAGCTCGCCAGTTTCTACACACCCAACCTACATATTTGTGTAAACTGAGGTCCGAAGTACTTTGTTAAACCGCCGCTACTGGACACATCCAGGTAGCTGCTTTTATTTTGATTAGCCTTCGGCGTGTGACGTTCGTGAGTCTGACTACATATGATTCACTGCAAATCTTTCGAGAAATTATCCGATGAATCTTAAAATTGAGTAGACTATCCTAATCTTAGATGTGAAGTATTAAATCATATAAATCTATTAAATAGACTAATATGGACGTAAACAATAGCTATTCTTTTTAAACTAGAATCTATTCCATTTATATCTAGTAAAGGTAAAATGGAAGGATAACGTATATCTTCTCTAATGTTATAGTTAACTAGATATTTTCATCATTTGCTAATAATGAATTTTATTGAATACAATAAACTGTTGTCGATTGTCTCCAATATTTTCTTCATTCCGTCTCCGGCTGCACTTTAATTCTATTTTTTCAATATTGTTTCTTTATTATCCACTTTTCCTTCAACTTTATTATTATTATTAATATTTTCCCGTCCCCTCTGAATCTACCTTCCTATTCCTTTAGGAAGACCCTTACCTACTACTACTTGCATTGTCCACACCTCCGTCTCCATGTGGTGTTTTCTCTTATGCATGTAGTCATTTTCCCACCTCCATAAGCTTGCCACACTGTTACCTAGCATCAGTTAGTAACATGTCGTCTCAGCGCAAATCGCGTACCAGTCCGCTCTGTAAATTTTATCTCTTAACATGCGAAAATACTTCTGTACAGTCAGCGACGCTGTGTATCTGAAATTCTTGGCTTGATATTCTACAATTGTACTAAATGAGTCAACCTTGTGAACTATGTATTTTAGCTTATTTCAGTCACATCTAACATAGGGATTATTATTATTTTTTTTGTAGTGCATACAAAATTCAAAATATTTTTAAAATACAAAAGCAGGTCATTAGAATCATAGCACATCCTAAGCCAAAAGATCACTAAGCCTATCTCTCAAAGATTCAATATACTTCCATTACCTTGCCTGTATATTCTTAATCTACTCGTATTTGTTAAAAAGCACCTGGAAGGTATACTTAATTGTGTAGGAGACAACACAATTATTGCGCTAGAAATAAACAACTTTTCTATAGTGGAACATCGGACTACCTTGTATGGAAAGGGAAGCAAATACCGTTCTATATAATAAACTTCCTAAACACATAAAGAATCAAAATTCAGATATTTTATTTAAAAAAGAACTACATTTGTTTTTGATATCTAACTGCTTCTATACAATCAAAGAACACATGGACTCTAAAGATCTTTGTGAATACTACATTAAAAGTGTAAGTACCAGAGGGTATGTTATGAATGATATCCATATCGACGTGTCCACTCACAATTTACTGCACGTTGATTACTTACGAATAAATGTAGATAATCAGATAAACAGCATTTTTCAATGTAAAATATTTTATATATGTTGTAACTTACGTCTTGTATTTTAGTTTCCTTCCTGTTTTGAAACTTTTTAGTTTTTCTATAGTTTTATGTTCATTCTTGACTAGTATGTATATTCTCATAATATGTATAATGTATATGATTTTCGTGTAATAACATTGTAACTGACTTGTTCCATACCATAATACATGTTTGTATGCTACATGGTCAACTTAACGCAATAAATCAATATCTATATGGAAAGGGGAAGCAAGGAATGCTACTGGTGACGAATTAATAAAACACGCTGCTGATAGGGTCGACAGTTCTGGGCGAAAAACCTGATAAATCTTTGAGTTTAGTTTCATTATCAAATAATACAGTTAGAAGATGGATAGATGAAATGGCCGAAAATATTTGGAAGACATTGATAAACAGAGATATGTGAAGGCCATAAATAAAACTTAAAAATATAAAGAATTAAAAATTATACAAGTGTTTGCTACCCAGTTAGATGAGAGCACTCGCACTGTAATGATGAAAACAATTGCGTTCAACAGTTATGGTTATGAAAATAAATTGTACGGGGATTTTCTTTTTGTAAATATCTACCATCACACACCACATCAGCAGAATGGTTTCAGATTGCGAACAAGTTCATTGTTGACAAAGGTGTTAATTGGAATAAATGTGTGGGTGTAAGCAGTGACTGAGAAAGATCGATGTGGGATGGTTAAGCAGAAATAAAACTATAGCATCATTTGCATTGTGGGATTGCTGTATCCACAGATAAATATCAGTAGCAAAGAAGGTGCCATCAAAACTCCAGGGCTGCCTTGACGAGTGAATTTTGGTTTTGAATTTTATTAAATACGTCTTTTGAATTCTCTGTTATATCGGTGAAGAAGTGGAGAGTGGCCACAAGTGAGTTAATGCACTGTGAAGTAAGGTGGCTCTCCCGAGGAAGGCTTTTGAGTAGATTAGTTGAAATACGGGATGAGGTTAAGTTCTTTTCGTTTGATTTTAACCTCGAAATCCAACAGGTTCCATGACTTTAACTGGATTTTAAGTTATCATACTTTGCTGATATCTTCAAAAATCTGAATGCAATCAATTTAAGCGTCTAGCATAACTATTTCTGAGGTTCGAGATAAAACAGATAGGAAATGATCAACAATTTAAACTTAAGATCAAGAGATTAAACTTTGAGATCTTCGTGCAATTCCTTTCCATGACAACATTCGTTTAAATGTCAAGAGAATATTCCAAAGGAGATCCTCAATAGTGTTTGCAACTAAGGGAATATTTCCAGGGACGGGTCAAAGTGACATGTGTATAAGAAATCCATTTGCTGATGGGCTATCAACCAACTTCTCTCTTACACCACAAGAAGGTTATTCTTCGGCAGGCCTTCAACTGACAGTTAATAAAAAGTTCAATTTTTACAATCACAGCTATCTGACTTTTAATTAAATGTCATGCCTTATTATCCTGAGCTCCCAAGAAAAGCTTTGAAGTACTTAACACTGGTCCCTACCACTTATTTATATTCTCCCATCTCACGTATTTGAAATCAAAGCTACGAAATAAACTTTAAGTAGACCTTATATTGAAATTATAATACATTGCAAAGCTAATTGTTCAAAATTAGCTTCATTGATCACATTAAACTGTATTTCATGTTATTGATATAATTTTGCCGAATTTGTACCATATTTCTATTTGTTTTATTTCAAAAATTAGTGGGGTCTGTGAAATTTTAATTTTGTTCTCAGGGGGTCCGCGGACTGGAAAGTTTGGGAACCACTGCTTTAAAATATTTACATTTTTTTCCGGTTCGACAAAACGCTGGAACTTACTTGCTTCTTTCGTGTATTCATGAAACAAAACACTAAAATCTTTATCACAGGCACGTTGGTCAGCAAGAGAGAAGGATAAACATTGGGGTAGTGTAATTCAAGCCCTTACTCACGTGAACAATGATCCTTTTGAGAAACTATAGTTCGAAATGAGGCCTTATCCCTCTTGAATCAACTAAACAGGCTAGAGACAGCTTTCATGATTACTATTTGGAAAGATATACTACAGAGATTCCAGAGTGTCATCGTGAAATTACAGTGTCAACATAGATTTAACAATAGTGCATTATTTATTTGAATCAATTGTGAACTTTATAACTTATCTTCGTGACATGTTCAATTCTTATGAGCAAAAATCCATGGAGAAAATTGATATGGATTACGAGTGTAGTTAAAAAAGATTTAAAAAACGTAACATTCTAACCGATGAGATAAGAGATAATCAGGTTGTTGTAACAGGAAGAGAAAAATTTAAAGTTGAAGTGAATGAATTTCACGTTGAATTGCACGTTGGAGGAAAGGAAACATATAAATTAATGTCTGACAACTTCATGGTTTTTTAGTAAGTTTCAGCAAAGTTCTTATTGTGTCATTTCTAAACGCGCAGCTAACCTTCAGGCTGCAAATGAAACTGATCTGGAATCAACCTTCCCAAATCAATGTGTGCCTTTTGCGGGGCTTCTGAAAACCAGAGGAATTAGTGATTCGCCAGCAGAAATGTTAGCATTTATACGGAGAGAAAAGCTGCAGTCTGTGTTTCCAAATGTGGACATTGCATTAAGAATATTTTTATGTACTGCTGTAACAAACTGCTAAGCTGAAAGTTCGCTGACAGTTGATTACATCAAGTCAAAGAAACACATCAACAGATTTAGTGCATCGAGCTGTAGTAAAACTTTACAGAACTATTTTGTTATATCTCAATCAAGTGAAGACACAAAAGTTCGAGGAGCCGAGCTTACACTAGCCTACCACACAGTAAAATATCACCACAGTTTTAGATCTAGTGATTGTACTAATAAGCTTAATAGCGTTATGTTTGATGATTCATCCATTGAGTCAGCCATTACGTCAGCCTTAGTAAAAAGAGTTATTGCTCCCCAGAGTTTAAATTAAAGCCTTGATAATATCAAAAAGTTTTTTTTAAGGGATATCCATTGATGCCAGCAATCATACAGCTGCTAAAATATTTCCGTTTGTTGTTCAGCTTTACGATATTAAGAAAGGAATTCAGTCCAAACTTCTGAGGGTGAGTTCCCTACGAAATGAAACATTTGACGAAATTTCAACATTTTGTTTAAATACTATGGAAATGTTTGATCTTGGAAAAAAAATGTGTAGCATTTTGTGGAGACAATACGAACACCAACTTTGGTGGTTTGGAAAGAAAAGACAAATGTAACTTATTTACTAAATTAAAGACAGCATTGCATAAAATCATTGAAGGAATAGACTGCCCTGCACATGTTTTACACAATTGCGTGCAGACAGCTGTTGACAGCTCTTAAGCTGTGCTGTTGAAACTATCATTGTCAAGGTATTCTCGTACTTTTCTATACACACAGAACAGAGATGCTTAAGAAATTTTGCGATTATGTAGGGACTGAATATATGAATATAATGTGTCACTCGAAAACCCGCTTGTTATCCATATTTCCAGCAGTTGAACGAGTCATTAGGCTGTTTGAACCCTTAAAAGATTTTATCCTAAATAAAGAAAAAGTCCCAAAAATATTGGTTCAATTTTTCAGCAACCCTTCAAGTGAAGCCTACTTATTCATTCACAGCCAACTTAGCGCGTTCCAGCCTGGAATAAAGAACATTGAGGGGAGCACGAAAAGTGTAATAGAGATAGTGGATGTCCTGAAAACGAAGCACCATTGCAGTGCAGTGTTATGAGAAATGGGTAATTAAAAAAAAAAAACTGTGCCAATCTTCAGCAGTACTCTGAGACGGTAAAAATTGCAAAATATTTGTTTGCAATACCAGCTCATAACGCAAATACAGAAAGAATATGTTCTTTCATGAATATCCAGTGGACTGATGAAAGGAACAGAATTGAAGTGGACTGTCTTGAAGCAATCCTACAGATCCTGTACAACTACGAAATGGACTGTGTAGAATTTTACAACTATGTTTCAAAGAACAAAGACATGATCAAGAAAGCTGGAAGCAGTGAAAAATACCCTTTTCTTCAAGGTTAATCAACCCCATCTACAAGCAATGTTCAGTAATATTTAAAGCTTATGTAAATTTAATTTAATTAAAAATTCTATGGCAATAATATTTAGAAAACTCTTAAAAACTTTGTTTTTTGTATTATATTTATTAAATATCATTAATTAAACAGATTTTGTAGAAGTAAGTCAGAGTAAATTTTGTTTCCATCCTGGATACATTTGGGAGCGGGTGTCCCGGTTTTCTCCGGGAATGATTTGGTCACCCTACAGTACTCACAAGTGCAAGATGGCGGCCTTCATTCAAATTCCTAGCTCTATACTTTCTACAATAATGACTACAGTTTAAACAAACGTTAGCAGTAACTTCATTATTGTATGCTCACACTTTTGGGACAGAATGTCTGCACACAACGCTTACGTTTCTACTAACATTTCGTTAAGCACAACTGTATTTCTTATTGAAGTACGAAAGAGATTTTAGTCTGTGAAATTTATTTTCTGTTTACCTGCACTGAAATTTGAAGATCGGATTAGAACGAAAACGTGGGGAAACTTAGTTCCTTTGAGTTTTAACGTAGGTATTCCTCCCGTCCCGATTTTTTCGAGATTGTCCCTTCTTTTGGAAAACTGTCCCGCATCACGCCACGACTTTGCATGGGTGCGGTTGCTATCTTTTGATGAATAAATTACGGGACGCTCGGCAAAAAATTCGGGATAATACCAAAAAATAAGGGACATATCTGAAATAATCCCCATGATAATCAAGAACACACAGAAAACGTCTTACCTACGAATGTTCACACTCCAAACGCACTGGTGGCGGAAAATTGATATTTCGATTTCCTAAACACGGTTACCGAACCGTCGTACCTCAGTGGTAGAGCGTTGGCGTAGTATTAGGGAGGTTGTGGGTTCGATGCTAGCGACCGACCATCCTGACTGAGGTTTCACGAGGGTTTATCCTCAGTTACACCAGCCAAATGCTGAGATGGCACCTTCAACATAGGTCCTGGGCGACACCTTCCCAAATCTTTTCCCCTCCCCTATCCCGGCCAAAATCTTAGATGCCAAGAGGCCTGCAAAAAATGACTTTTATTTCAAATCTTTTCAGTGTTCATGGGCGGCTACCATTTTTTAAATCAACACGACAAACGGTGTTGATTTCGGTGATTCAACACAAAGGATGTGTTGTCAAGTTGAATCAACGAAATTATACAACAAACGGTGTTAACACAAAAAGTCGTGGTCGCTTTGATACACCGAAAAGGGTTGAATTAACGAAGCCATTTTTTTTTTTTTTTTTTGAGTGTGTTATCAACTAGAACAAACAAGGTGCGAGTATTATATCCCCATTCTCAGGTTTCATTCATTTATGGTTGTGAGCAGAGTCCGCTCGCCAGTCTGCATAGTAAACAGTTGGAAAAGAGCTCATCATGATTTATTTGTTAAAATTATTGATATGTTGAAAATGTATGTGAGAATTTACTACTTATAATACGGGACGCAAAAATTCCACCTAAAATACGGGACAGATGGCAACCCTATATTTTTACTAAATTTACTCACAAGTTATAGAAAATGCATTTGTAAGGCAGGAATTTCAAAATAACTTAATTTCTCATTGCATTGGAATTTAGTTATGGCCTTCATGTAAATTTGGCTCAATCCGTTTAAGTTTGTTTGTGTTAGTTATACTAGTAACTTTCAAAATGCATATTCTATTTTCTGTTGTCAACAATGATGAAACTTACGGAAAGGCTCCAGAACTTGCAGAAAGGTTCCAATGTGTGGGAAACAGTGAGACTGCACCTGCATGGAATAGGGAAGTTGTACAGCTTAAGCAAGTGGGTACCCCACACATTGTCGGCAGCCAGAGTGACAGCATGTTTGTCCTTGCTCACACGGCACCTAAAACACCCATATTTGATTGCTTGCTCACTGGTGACGACAAGTCGGTCCTCTTTGACACTCCCAAGCGTATCAGACATTGGTTGTCGCCACGTGACTCTGTTCCTTACACCTCAAGACCACATCTTCATCCACGGAAGGTTATGCTCTCTGTATAGTGGACTTGTCGCCAAGTGGTGCATTACGAACTCCTTCCACCTGGTCAGACCATCACTGCTGACATCTACTCACAGGAGTTGCAAAGGATGCACCGTGCAATGCGGAAGAAGGAGCCGACATTGGTGACTCGGAAGGATGTGCTGTTCCTCAACAAAAATTTCAAGCCACATGTGGCAAAGAGGACCCGGAAGACCTTTCAGCAACTTGGCTGGAGACACTGTATCATACATCAGATTCACCGGACCTTGTGCCAACACATTACCACCTGATTCACTCCCTCGACAACCACCTCCGTGGGAGATCCTTCACCAATGAGGGAGACCTACGGAACGCACTCACATACTTCTTTTTCTCGAAGACCGCCAACTTTTATCACTAGGGTATTGTGCAGCTGCAGGAACGTTAGCAAAAGGTGTTGGATGCTGATGGAGCTTACTTCGAAACCTAAAGGTACGTGTCGTCCACTGTATTGCTCTTTGTTTATCACTGCTCTAGAACGGCAAAAACATTTTTTGTTATCTTGTATTATGTTCCTATCAGACTGCTGTGTGTAGTATTTTCGTCCACTTACTTGAGAGTTCTGCACTAGCTGTAGATCTCAAGTAAAGACTGTTAAATACGTATAGGTATAGTTGCGTTCTCTTACATACTAAATTCAGAAAAACGGAATTCCGCTCTGGAATATTTCGTCTTACGATAGCGCAAGGAGGGACTCCTTTTGATGGATTTTCATCGAAGAAAATGTCAGAAAATGCGGGTCAGAAAAAGATGTGACCTATATTATGTCTTTTCGATGGGGATGTAATGTTTTTAGATGCATTGTAAATCATGGTCCATCGGAATTTTTCACTCTTTTCAGATGAAATCTTAAATCTTTTGGAATGAAAACAATCCAATAAAATACTGAAAATGTAAAAGAAAGCAAAAGGGAGCATGTATTTATAAGTAGTAACAAAGAGAGTAATGCTCCTATTAATGAAAAAGAACTTGGGCTTAGCAGGAAATGAACCCTGTCCGCCCAACCAGCGATCCAACGCCCTAACCCCTACGCTAGAAGGGCAACTGCGAGATAGGACCTTCGAACATGTCTTTATCCCGTCAGGTACTTAGAAAGGAATAACGTTGAAAGATGCTCATTGTGTGTGTCTTCGTGACGTCTTTTGGTATATTGTTGTCATTTAATTTTCTGCTGTTACTTTTAAGTAAATACGATAACTTCGCGAAAGGGCTTCTTCGTCTTTCGATAGCCTTGAGGAAGGATAACAAACTTGCCTAGTACACATATTACATTGTGAACCACTCTTAAATGATGAGAAATCACCTTTTCAATTTTTGAGGAATAAATGACACCCGTAAAGCATCGGAATCCTATCTGAAAAGATCACCACTTCTAACGAAAGTGAGAGCCACCTTAAACAATACTTTTTTCGTTTGAAATTCAGCATTTTTTTATGAAAACACTTTCTAATTTAAAAAAGATAAAACATTTCCGTTCTTCTGATTTAGTACTTACCACTAATAGAACAGTCAAAATTTAAAAATTTTGAAGAAAGTGGGTTAAAATATACTTCAGATTCTAGAAAGCATTTTTCTTAATGTTAGTCGACGTGTAGAAAATATATTGAACAGTCGTTCTTGCTATTATCTGAAAGATATTATAGGTTAGGCTTAATGATGTCATTGAGTTCAAAATATATTTTAAAATTTGTCAGGAAAATCAGAGGAAAATAACTAAATGATGGTCTGCTTTTTGAGGAATGGAACACTGCTAATAACAAAATGTAACTTTAACTGTACATGCAGCCAAGGGCGCCGGGGGGTGGGGGGGGCTTTGGGGGCCAAATGATAAGGTGAAGTCGGTTCTTCTATTTTTACAGTACATGGTCATTCGTTTTCCCTTTCTACTAAGCTTATCTCCCTTTGGCAAATCTATTTCATTTGATAAATTCCTCCCTGAAACTCGTGTGCTACAGTACTTACACGTATATAAATTACATCACGTATAATACCCTCTCCTGGCTAAATGAGTTAATTCGTGCATTGCTTGTGTTGTTTCTGGAGTTTCGTGCATAACATCGATAAAGACCATTTAGTAAGAAAAGAAAAGAGGAGAAAGAATGAAAGAAAAAATGGAAACGTATTTTCTGTCGTTTAACGCTCGGAACGCCAAGATCGGGTCATAAATGACCCATACAGTCAAAATATTATTTTGGTCCATTAGTCATTAAACGGAAGAGTGAAATTCTGTGTATTCTTCACGTACGTGTCCAAAAATCTTATGGTAGAAAATGACGTTAAACCCATGTATTTATT
Organism: Lepisma saccharinum; assembly: GCA_022664845.1. NCBI lineage: Eukaryota > Metazoa > Arthropoda > Insecta > Zygentoma > Lepismatidae > Lepisma > Lepisma saccharinum. The sequence goes on from JAGDQP010010078.1 coordinate 45,875, forward strand.
GTGTAATAATTTCAGAAAATCAAGCATGAGTCAATTTGACCCAATCTTGACGTTTTGTGTAACTATTTTTAAATGTAATTTATATTAAAATAACAAGTTGTTGTCGGTTCTAATGATCGCACGTCTCTTTCCAAACGACCTACACTTTATAATTTCTCAATCAAGGAGCGAAGAAACGTGGACGATGCTACTTGTGTAGTGGTAAAGACAAGTACTCCGCATACTGTCAGCAATGTAATTGCTTCATTTGCAAGAATCAGAATTCAACAGATACGGTGTGCTTTACATGTGAGAGTGAGAGAGTAAGCCAGTTTGATTCTGGTAATTTTATATGTAGTACTTTATATGTGTAAATAAGTAAGAGAATCATATTACCTTCATTTTTGTACAGCCATGAAAATGGTTACAAGGTTAGTATGATGTATTATTTTTTCTGTATTTTTCATTATTTTGTAGTATCTAATTGAAAAAATAAAATACAATACAATGCAATAAATACAATACAATGAATACACCCATACTCTAAAATACCTTGATTTTGAACAAGTACTTTATTTGATACGAGAAATATACATTGGTGAAAAATGACTCATCTTGGCGTTCCGTGAGTTAAGGATCATTCATCGTGATTTTGTCATATACAAACATAATTTAAGAAAAAGAAAAAATATACAAGAAAAGTGAGGGACAAGAAGAACTCACACAAAAGTAGGAGTAAACTTGTACTAGAAAATATATCCGTCAAACTGCTCTTTGAATGCAATTATTATTTACCTTTAATTCCGTTATTTTGAGTTTCTAATACAACATATAAATAGGGAAACTATATACAGCGGGTAAGAAAAGTATTTGCACTAGTTCAACACAGAAGAAAAATAGACTGTAAAACACGGACCATTTCGAAATCTCTTGCCCTTTTATGATAATTTGGATGCCTTTGATAGAATACTATAGAACTAACTACCACTCGATACACCTGTAAGGTAACAGGCAACGAGAGAGTGAGGACGACGTAAATTCATCGCAAAAAAAGGATTTGGACAACCCAATACTACTCTCGAAATAAATGTTCTAGTCTACGTAGTGTATTGAAGCAATCCACACCGGGTCAGGATAGTCAAGCTTGTTTGCAAACCATGCTTTACCGTTGGACACATTATAAAGAAACATAAAACAGAGCAATTATTGCGGAATAGAATCCATTCTGCCAAAAAAGAAAACTAACTGCGCGGAATGAAAACTACATTCTTCATTCCGTGAATAGAACTCAAAGAATTAGTGCTAAAGATTTGGCTACTTCACTCACCTAGGATATATAAACAATCCAAAATTTATTTTAAAAATTGGGATTTAGAAGATGTGTATCCAGGGTATGAATACTGGCCACTCCATTAGTAATTACACAACCCCAAATCATAACAGACCCTCCCAACATTTTTACCAATTGAAGCAATGTTCTGCTTTCTGAAAGCTTCATCCCTCTTTCACCACACGTCCTGATATCCATCATTACAATACAAGTTTATCTTCGTCTCATCCTTAAGAAAAAAAAAAAAAAAAACTTTTTCCCAAAATTCCAGGTACTTATATTTATATTTTTTGGGAAATTAGAACTACTTCTTTCTGCTTTCTTCTGATGTGTGTGTTTTGTTTCTGGCTACACATCTGAATCCTATTATTTTTTTCACATCTACAGATCTGTAACATTAACTTGCATATCTTAGGCAAGTGAAGTAGCCAAATCTTTATCACTATTTTTTTTAGTTTTGTTCACAGAATGAAGAATGTATTTTTTATTCCGGGTAGTTAGTTTCCTTAGTTGACCAGAACGAATCCCCAATAATTATTTTGTTTTATGCAGGGCTCGAAATGGACATTTTCACGAAACGGAACGTTTTACCTTTGTTAACATGCTTTTGTCCTTCTTTGCCTATGATTACCATGTTGATGGAACGGAATAGGAAGGTTCCAAACATTCACGAAGCGGAAAGACGTTCCGGTCTGCTCTTGTCCATTTCGAGCCCTGGTTATATGTTTCTTTATGATGTATCCAACGCTAGAGCATGGCTTTCCAACAAGCTTGGCTATGTCTCAGTACCGTACATTTTACCTTCCGCACATAATTTGAAATTAAAGTGAGCAGTTTCAATGTTGTTCAACTCACTTTGTTCCCCATGCTGCTTCTTTATGCCTGACACGGTGTGGATTGCTTCAATACACCACGCAGAGCCCTTTTGTACACAATAGGGTACCTAAAACATTTCTTTCGGGAGTAGTATGGGGTTGTCCAAATACATTTCTGCGATGAATTTACGTAGTTGTCACTCTTTCGTTGGCTGTTGCCTGACAGGTGTTAGTAATTTCTATAGTATTCTATCTAACGTATCCAAATTATCATAAGAGGGCAAGAGATTTCGAAATGGGTCACGTTTTGCGTGTGATAAGTCTGTTTTTTCTCTTTGTTCAGCTTGTCCAAATATATATATATATATTTCCAATAAAGCAGTAGCGCGGCGGAAGGGTGAGACGGACAGAAGGAGAACCACATTTGGAAAAGCTGAATAACTCCACTGGATAGACTAACATCAGTTTCTGTTATTTCCTAAGTTTATTTTCTAGTAACAGCAGAAACTTTGTTCTTATTAGTTAGAACATAATATGCTTTAGTGATTTTTTTTAACGTTATACAAACATAGTTAAATTCTGTAATAGCTGGGCTTGGGGAAACCTTCATAATGACTATATGTATACTATTATATGTTTGTTTTTGGTTTTTTTATGAATATACAATATTTGGCCAAATCTGAATTGGATTTGTATCATATGTGCCTTCTTAGACCCTTCTCTGGCAACAAAAAATCTCTGAATGGGCCCCACCGAAGTTACACAGAAATCGGCGCCCTTGCATGCAGCGGATTTTACAACATGATTTTTAAAAAATGAGAAATTACTTCGAGCTATACACTCAAATGAAAAGTATGAGTCTCAATACATTGCAATTCATGAGTAAAAGGCGCTGTACATTTTAAATATTTTTCTGAAATTAATGTGGAGCAACAAGGGAAGATATTGTTTTTAATATCTTGCTAAGCTGTTTCAGCATGCTTAAATTTAAAAAAAAAAAAAATCATTTATTGCTTGTGGTCTGAAACTGGGAACGAAATTATAAGTATGACTCTAAAACTGGCAGGTCATTCTCAATCGCTCAGTATTCTTCATTTGTGCCTCTCCTAGATGTCAGTAAAACTGCAAGATCGACAGAAATAAGCCATACGCGGTTAGATTTGTCATACCTTAAACGATGGGAAAATTTCTGAATTTGACTCTGAACTTAGCAAGTCCTTTTCAGTTCTTTAGTGTTCTCAATTGTCTCCACAGTAACTATAAGTCAGACAGAGATGAGTCATACACCATTCGATTAGTCATGGTCTGAAACTGCGTGAAAATTTAAGACTTTGACTCTTAAAACTGGCAGGCCTTGGCAATCGCCTAGTAATCTACATTTGTCCATATAATTTTGACTCTTTCTTTTGGATATGTTAAAAAAACATTTGAATTTATACGGACGCTTTGGTTTTGCCTATAATAGCGATTGATTCCTCGAAACTGAGGATGTCTTTTTTTTTTTTTTTTTCCAAATTTGAGACGTTTCAAGAAAACGTTTTAGAACCGCTCTGGCCTACGTCAAAATCTCGCCCTGAATTTTGGGGAAATCTCATATTTAATTAATGATTTGGGGATTAACGTCCGTCAATGGGCATCTGTGGTTTACGAATAGCAAAAAAAGCAGTCACAAATTTACTATTCGGTAAAAATGTTTGCATTCTTTCTGTGAGACTGAGGAAATCAATTGAAAACCTCACCCAGGATGGCTGATCTCTGGATTTAAATACGAGAGCTAGTCTCCAGAATTTTAATTAAGAATGCAATCACTAGTGAGCAAAACCTCTAATCGTTACTTACTTACTTACTCTATGGCTTACGGCAAGTTCATCGCTGCAGTAACAAACGTTCTCCATATGATTCTATCCTGAGAAATATCAAGCCAGTTTTCATAACAAATACCTATTTCTCGAAGATCCCTTCCAATATTATAAACCCAACGTCGTCTTGGTCTTCCTAACCGTCTGTTTCCCTCCGATTTACCAACCACGATGGAATATGATCTCCCCCATCCGAGCTAAATGGCCTGCCTACCCTAATCGACTTCATTATTCTCACAACATCGGGTGAGTCGTAAAGTCCGTAAAGTTCATTATGCAGTCTCCTGCATTCCCCAGTCATCTCGTCCCGTTTACCAGCAGAATAACCGTTCTGTTAATTTTCAATTTCAACTTTCTCCATATTAATTACAAGGTTAGGAGTTACTGGACTAAGTAGAAACATGCGTTACCCGATGCTAAGAGACTTTTTATTTCTTGCGTGACCACTGTTTACACATAATGTGAGCACATTTCAGGTATGTTTTTACACTAATGCAATTACACTATCAATGTCACATCTGTATCAAAATGTCATGGGTGTAGCTCAGTTGGTTGAGCGTTGCTTTAGGGTTCGGAAGGTTCTATCCAATGGCAAGCAATCCTGACAGGTTGAGTTGATTTTGTAAGTCGCACCAGACGAAAGCCAGGATCAGGGCTCGAAGTAGGGGGGGAGGAGCATAAAGGGAAACGCCGTGCTTTCACCTTTTTCATTTTGGATTTGGTGTACCTCTACCTGGGATTAATGGGAGCTGATTGCCTGTACTTTCAATAGGCAGTCGCCGCCACAAGGTGCAAGCATACCCTTACTTTTTCTAGCCACTTCTGGAAGCGTTCTCCTACCTTTTCAAACCCACTTCGAGCACAGGCCGGAATGATATTTAAGATGATAGGAACGCTTCCTTATATCCCTATCCGGCACTCTCTTGTCCATAAGCCTTAACTGTTAACTGAGAATATTAAATTCCATATAAAAATACCATGTTTGTATTCAAGTCCACACCAAGGTACTCTTGCTATTGTCTCACAAATCTGATTCAATGGAACACACACCTGATTCACCCTTCAGGTTCTGGAAGGCTCCATACTCGGCTGTAAACCACTCGGAGGGATGTGTATCGAAGAAAGACTTCTGTGTATACTGAAGATATTTTACCAGCATCGCTGCCTCTAACCTTAACTCCTCTAAGTGATCTTCTTGGTGACCACATAGTGTCTTGATAAAATTTTAGACACATTGATTTGTATGTTGCATACCACCGCTTAAACTGAAAAAAAAAAAACCTACAGGCCAATATCGAAACGAACATGGTGTCCTGTTTTTTCATCCCACAATCTGGTGACCCTCGTTTAGATCCTCTTGAACTTGGTCCATCCACCTTATTTTTTGTCGCCCTCTTTTCGTGTACGTATATTCCAAGTTGCAAGTACAATCTCTTGATCCGTCATTTCTGTCCTTCCGAGGCGTCTGTATTGGTTTCCAAACTTTTTTTAAAAAACGAGATAGGGTTGTTGGCCCTACTCTCAACCCCCAACCTCTAGGACCAGGAGTTTTCTTTCGAGGTCCTCTTCCCTTAGTCTTCGTAGATCCCTCTACTAAACCACAACTGGTCCGACCCGATAATCTAGTACCCATCATATCTGATAGGGATTCCCCTATCCGCCACCTGGGGAGGCGCCTGGTGGGAATCCAACAACTCCCCCAGGAATAATAATATCAGTCAAACTAAATAAAATGAGGAAAAAAAAAAAAAGACAAACCATCTCATTTCTAACATTTGGAATCATCGTGGGATTGCTTCCTTACGGAAACAAGAAGAACACATGGTAAACTTTATTTTTATATGGACCAGCCTAGTAACTTTGGACTTCGGCCCGTTATGATTTGCCTTTTAGCTGTTAAAATACATGCTCCTGCAGGGACTTTCGAGCCGATGGCCTACCGCCGCAGACCACTCGGCTACCCAAGAACACATGGGGAAAGAGAAGTGTTCAAGAAGAATTCAAAAGTGGAAATGTCAAACGTTCTAAGTGCCTTTTTTTAAAAAAAATATATATACTATTGGCCACAAGCATGTTTGATGTGCTTGTCAGCATGTCCCTATCCTTGTTCCAGGTGCCCATTCAATGAGGAAGTTATGAAAACAATCGCATTATGCTGCAAGGCACCTACGTTATGTGAAGCTAAATGTATTCAGTTTTCTGATTCTTTGGTCAAGTTTCACATTTAGTACTTAGCACGTCTGGCATTTCCACTCTTGAATTAGCAAAGACATTTGACTCCACATAAACTCACAAAGCCATTGTAAAAAAAAAACACACACATGGTACATCAACACCATCAAGTTTACTTTCAAACAAATATCATAAGAAATAAATATTTGACTGTTACATTGGCAACCTGCCATTAGAAGTACTGAATAGAAAGTCACCAAAAAGACTGTTGACAACTTTCCATGGCGACGTTCTTTGAGAGAGTAACTCGTTGATTTTTTTTTGCCATAAATGTATTATTCTGAGAGATCATGGTGTGTGTGATATTAGTATGGGCTACTTATACAATAGCCTCATAACACCATTTTGTTTTAAGATAATGAAGGAAACGTAAACTAAATGCATACAAATGCGTATCGATAGGACAATATAATCAGGAACAATTTGTATACGTTTTAGGTTTCAATTCCTTCATTATTTTCAATGTAATTAGGTATTTGAACTCTCATTTCAGCAAATTAGGTTCACTGTGATTCATTAATTATTCCACTCGTTACATTCGAGAATAAATAATTGGTTACGCCCACAAATTTGAAGTCACATCAGTTCTTAAATATTGGTTTGTTTTCAAACTCTTCCTTCGCGGAATAGTTGGGAACCGCTGGTCTAGACATCATCATCATTTACGACGGCGGACGTTCCGTTTGAGATCTGAAACTTCTTCCTCAGAGAGAGAGAGAGAAAGAGAGAGAGAGAGAGAGAGAGAGAGAGAGAGAGAGAGAGAGAGAGAGAGTGT
>JAGDQP010010079.1:0-17164 GCA_022664845.1 Lepisma saccharinum
TATATATATATATATATATATATATATATATATATAGTGTGCTTCTGATTGGAATGTATGTGACAAATTTCATGATGGCATTTCAACTGGATCATATTGAAAAAATTCATAGCAAAAGTACACAGCCATTTATGCATAACGTGTATAATTAGCTTAAAGGAAGGACAGTACGCATTATGGCTTTTATCAAAGTAAATTTAATTGGTTAAAATGTGACATACAGCATCTTCATTTCAGTTCTATTTTAGAACAAACCGTGTCGCCGTAGCTTAGTGGTAGAGCATTGGCGTAGCATTCGGGATGTCGTGCAGTTCGATCCCAGCAGCCGCCCATCCTGACTAAGATTCTTCCAATGGTTTTCCTGTCACACAAAACAAATACCGAGATGACACCTTCAACATAGGTCCCGGCCGACACCGTTCCGAATCCTTCCACCTATCCTGGCCTGAGGTTTAGATAACTAAAGGCCATAAATAGAATTCAAATTAAAAATATTGTAGAACAAAAATAGTAAAAACTAATCAGTCCAGACTGATCTCCGTATTTTAAAAAGGAAAATAAGAATTATTAACCTGTAACTAAATAATTTCAAACTAATAATCCTTACTGCCCTTTTTTAAATACAGAGATCAGGCTGGACAGATTGTTTTTTACTACATTTGTTCTACAATATTTTTAATTTGAATTCTATTTATGGCATCTAAACCCCTGTCACATTTTAACGAATTAAATTTACTTTGCTAAAAGCCATTATGCGTACTACCCTTTAAGCTAATTATGCATGTTGTGTATAAATGGCTGTGTACTTCTGCTAGATGTTTTTCCCAACATGATCCAATTGAAATACCATCATGAAATTTGTTACATACATTCTAATCAGAAGCACACTGAACATATATAATTTCGATTTTGAGTTTAAAAAAAACGGTTTTGCTATGCTTCTTAAACATATAAAAATTGGTCTAATAAAGTCAAGTAACATATCAAATTACAGCTCTTAAAATTATGAAATGAATGGTGAAAGCTTGAGCTGTCTAGGACAAATAGTTTCTGAGTTTCGAGCTTTTAAATGTTTCAAAACGCGACGAAAATCAGTCGGTTTCTATTTTTAACAATTTAAAACTACAAAAACAAAAGTGACAAATACACCGAAATTTTGTAATTTTGATCAAATTGATGCATAGAACACAATTATTAAATATTACACATTTTCAAAACCTAAGGCCTAAAATTATTAGTTTCATTGGTTGATTTGGAATGGAATGACCCATAAGAGTTATATTAGGTTCATAATAGCCAGGATGACCAGATATCCCGGTTTCCGCAAAATTGTTCCGAGAATGTTTCTCGGAACGTCTAAATTTCCCCGTTTTTAAAGAACGGTCACTTTTTAAAAAAATTCCTGCGAAAGTTTTCGTTGTCATGCAACTACACTTTTTGTCATGTGCAACTTGACAGTTAATTATTTATCACAGATGCTTGATTGTAGTCTTTGAGATTCATACATTTCATGAATAAAGTAGGTAACTAACAGAAACGCCTATGTTGACGTTCTGGGCTAAGAGTTTCTGGCAGTTACACCTTTGTTCTTTCTCGCTGATTGTGTGTTGCCATATATGATTTAAAATTTGGGTCGAGTTACTCAATGTTGGATGAAGATTGTTCATTTTAAGTTAACAATAAGCACGTCTAAAGTTGAATGTAAGATTTGCCATTTTGAGATCTCAACTGCACACGGAAGTCGCTTTGATATGAAGGACCATATTAACAGAAAGAAACATAAAAGTTTACTCTCACCTTCAATTTCAAACAGTAAAGTAACGACATTCAAGAATACATCTGTGGGAATCTTGAAATATCAATTCGCTGTTGAAGACGGCACTTTTATCTATCACTCTATTTTCCATAATCACAGTTTCCACTCTATGGATTTTAGCCTTTTTGGTTAATGGCGCATCTTTCAGTTTTTCCCTTCATGTTTTGTTGTCCGTAAACTATTCGGCCGGCCGAAATTCTTTTACGTGAGAACGAAATGCGAAGCAATCGTCGAAAAAGTGTTTTCCCTATATGCCTTGAATCAATTTGCAGTCAAGTTAAATTCTGCAAATTATATTTCGTTGATAAAATAAGACTCCAACCACAAAGCATAAAGATAGTTCCAGTAATTCTGCGTCATTTCGATACTACGATATCACTAAATTACTAAAACTCACAAATCTTCCAAATGAATGTTCAGAAACTCAAGTTGCTACATAGAAAAAGTACTGACTGCATACAATTCAATTGAGAAAATTATTGCTTTTGCAGCAGACAACATGAGTACTAATTTCGGTGAAATTTACCGAAAAGTTAAAAACAATGTCCTTGCAAGATTACAAAGCAACCTTGGAAAACATATATTAGTAAATACATGTTATGCACATGTGCTGCATAATAGCATCCACACAGCTGTAGATTATCTTCCGAAAGATGTTGAAGTTAGCCTCTACAAAATCTACAAGTATTTTGGTACCTACACAGTAAAAATCGAGTCTGTAAAGAGTTCTGCGAATTTGCAGAGGTGAAGTACAGATCGTTATTGAGTTGCTTTAAAAAAGGTGGGCATTTTTACTATGTTTGATGGGTTGAAATCGTACTTTGTCAATTGAAAACTGCCCACGCATTCTCAGTGATATCTTTTCCGAATCAGAGTTCTTTATTATTGCAGATATTTCTGGCTGACCGACTAGACTGTATGACAAGTATTGCCCTGCATTCGTGCCGTATCTCGGCACTGACTAGAATGATTTTACATCAATACATTCCAGCACTATCCGAGCAAGAAGAAAAATTGGGCAGCCCTGACCTAATACGACAGAAGAGTGGGTTACGAACCAAACTACATGCTTCTCAGGCCGACTCTGTTCACTTTTGCTCGCGCTCGGATTAAGTCAATTCGTGTGGATGTAGCGAACGCGTGCGCATTACAATATTATAGCGTTGTACGGCTGTGATTTGAAAGAAGATGACATCAGCAGTGTCTAAGTTTGTGATAGTGCTTTACTTTATTTATCTATAATTATTTATTTGTTGGCGGGTGAACTAATTTAATTAAACAGGGTGGCCAATTTTAATCTTGACACGGAAATGTCGCAACGATGAGAACACACAAAACATGTTTGGAGTAAACGTTAGGGAGTGCAAAGGAGGGACGTCCAATGCCGCCAAAAGTAACCCCAACCCCCGAAAATGGGGGAACGGGGAACGCGGGATTGGTTTCAAAATTAAAATGACAACATGGATCGAGTAGTACCTTGTTCTTGGAAAACTAAGTAACGGCGTACAAAAAGATTTTGTAGATATGGCACCGTTTTCAAGATGGCCACCAGGACATGGTCTTGATGTCAAATGAAACGTCCAGTACCCGTAAGATGAAAACCGTGGAAAGTAAATGAACGGAACAAAAGTTGCAATGTAAATGGCAGAGGGCACATTGATGGTGTGGTTCCTGGGACCCCAATGACCTCCCTGACGGGGTCCCAGAGGCTAATTTCAAAATTGCAAAGGGCATCATAGGTCGAGTGCAGAGGCGCCCACGCCATATAGGCAGGTCATGCAATTGCATGACCTGATTTGGGGTGGGTGGGTCTGTAGAGGGGGGGTCAGCTTGCAGGAGGAGAAGAGAAGAGAAGAGAAGAGGAAAGAAAATATATATGTACTCTACCAAATGGGAAGTGTACTAACTTCACGTATAAGCAGAGGCTGTCCTAGCTTTCAACTTACTTCACTCGCAGTGCACTCCTGAAGTATATACAGAATTGGTATTGGAGGATTCGAAATGCATTGGTCGAAGATTGCCAGTACTTACGAAACATTGAAGACTTGATAATTGAGAGTAACTGGTTCTGTAATTTTGCAGCATTTAACGCAACGTTACACAGTGATTTCAAAAATGAAGGTGCAAGGTATATTCAGGAGCCTTGAATATAAATGTTATCTGGGCAACATCTTTCTTTCACATCGCAGTCACTGCAGAATCCAGCAGCAAAACTACGATTCTACTCTGAGTAATCAAAGTGAACGTATCAAAGAGCATGGAAAGAAAAGGTAGAACATGGTTCTTAAAGGGATAAGCTGAAAAAGAAAGCACTAAATATGCCTGGGTGTCATATTAAGAAAATTACTTTAAACACTAAGAGATTTTTAAACATTTGGAAACAGGGATTTATTTTTAATGAGCCAATTTCTCATGTTGACTCTAAAACTTGTCTGAAGTAAGGGAAACGTGAAAAATCTGTAAGAAAATAACATTAACACATAGATAATTACTCTTTTGAGCCCAATTTATGCTTTTATAAATCACAAAACAACGCGAGCATCGCCAATTTGAATAATTCAATTAATTTAGGCATATAACGCGAAAATTTCCATTAAGTTAAGAAGTTTTTCCTCAGACTTAACAACTCAAGCATGAGCACTTTTATGCATGTGTTTCTCATCACGAAATTTACAATGGAAAAAATATTCATTTCATAAATCGACGTAAACAAATGGGTCAAGTTGCAACTTTAGCAAACATGTGATTTTTCTGCCGTCAGTTTTGTTGATATCAATTCTGCCAACAACTCTTTGTGCAGGTTGAAAGGTGGTTTCTGTTCATGTAAGGCTGAAATGATCTTCCTCATTTTGTATACAAAGATGAAGAAACTTTTTCTTCCATTTATCAGTAGCATCCGATTCATGTACAGTAAAATTTAAGCTTAATAATATTTGGTTCAAGACTAAAGATCGCCGATTTTCTTTTTGAAATCTTGCAATCTTAGGTTAATCTACAATATAAGAAGAAAGATTAGTTTTAGATAAGAGAAGGCAAACAAATCCAGATTTTTTTATTCATTCATTTAAAAATCTGGAATCTCCAATTTTGTACAGTGTATTCCAAACTATTCCAGTTTTTAAAATCAGGAAATCTTCACATCTGAAACTCAAATATAATAAAGAAAAAAAAGCCATAGTGCTGTTACCGCCCATAAAATTCATTTTATCTTATCTTATAATAAAGAAAAAAGAAACAATCGAATTTCGCCGTCCCTAGTTTAAATAATTGTGGGTAGATATGAAATACGTCTTAGATATTTAAGTGTTTTACTAATTAATGCCTGCTTTATGGATTCCTTTTGCATAACACATTTCAATCCATTGTCTACTCTTAAAAGTTTTGTTTTCGTACCCTTCTGATAATGAATCCCAAATTATTTTATTTTTTCCTAATCTCATCTATAAAGCTTCCAGTATCAAAATATTTGATCTTTTTGGCAAAATGAGAGAAAAAAAAATATTTCTGTTCGTCAGAAACCTCTACGAAACTGCCCAAAAGATCAACAAAGTGGAAGGTAGAAAAGTCTTACGTTTTGAAATATAATGTTGACCAACTTTTTTTGGCGATGACATTATGTAGTGTGAACGTCTCGCTAACTCCCTAAAATAATGTATTTATTTAGAGAGAAATTTCTCACTAATTATATGGGAGCGTAATTTCTGTAGACTTGAGTTTGGTTATTTGGGGGCTAAATGAAGTCTAATGAGCGTAACTCAGATAAAGGGGTGAGCGTTTAAAACGAGAGGGACGTTCAACGATAATAAGCTGAAATAATATTTTCTAACGTGATAATCTAGGTTCTAGCGTTAGGAATAAAAAAAAGTGTACGAGATTTTACATTTCCCTTAAAAAGGCGCAGATTCTCAACACGGAGACTAATAGCATAAGTTTACGGCACACACTGTAGAAATGGATTCGATAAAAAAATAAATTCTAAATTAATTAACAGAGCACGCACATCGTTCAGACAATGATCTTATACAAGCACTATTACTCAAAATCCAAGAAACATACCTCAGAAACGAAGTTGGAAGTTCTGTCCTCCTAATGACATCTCAAAGCTGTATGGAAAAGGACTGTTCCTTCTGAGAGTAAATAGCTGCTTCTTTTTTTAAAAAAAAGTAACAATGTAGAACTTCCTTCTAGAGACTTCTTAACTGGAGTCGTGGTGGCTTTCGAGAGAGGCCTATTACCTCTTCGGGGCCCTTTTTATACAAAATCTAAGATGAAATGATCGAGGTTACGGTAGTTCATTGCTCTTGTTTTTCCTTATTGGCGTTTGCACGTGATAATCGGATGATCTCCTGTACATACCAAAGCTGGCCGCTTAAAGGAAAACGGAACGATGCCTCTACGTCATAATATACGTGAGTGTGTGTGTTTCCCATATACTCAATGCTAAAAGAGATCGCGTTGAAAATCTCTGCCCGCCATCTTTATTATTTCTCAGAATTTACACCAAAATTAAATACATTTTAAAAATGAGAGTTATTTCAATAAAATTGAATGCAAAAATGAATAAAAATAAAATTAATACAAAATTAGCAATAAATGAAAATGAGAGTCGATCACAGTAGGACACGACGGCATGGCTTTCAGAATGTCACTGGCCGAAAGTTGGGCGATAATGCATAAAATGATTGATTCGTTTAGGATCATTTACGGAATGGCTCTTCTGGTCATTTTAAATCGCGCGACGGAAATAACATTTTCGTGAAAGTAGTCGTAGGCTTGCATTTGTTATATTTCTTGGAGAAAAAAGTTTAAATTAGCCTGAAATTTTTGGTATATGCTTAAAAAAACTCATTGTTAACATTTGGCGATATTTGCGTTATTTAACAATTTGAAAGACCATAAATTGTTCCCAAAAGACCGTTAATTCTGTTTTCTTTAATTATATTAATCTTTCCGATGTTATCTGGACTTCGAATTTTTTCTCTCTCTACCATCATTTTGAAGACATTATAAGGTATTGCCTAGTAATTTTTTATTCACACTAGTGACTCTGAGATCTTAGAGAAACTAGTACAGTAACTTGACCAAAAACTGAGAAGTAGCTGTTATTATTATTCTTATATGTTTTTTTACTGAATCGAATCGATATGTCTGAAAGAACGTTTTATGTGGAGGTTCTGTCTGTCGCGTCTTTAAACTCTTAAATCACTGGACGGATTTCAATTCAATTGTATATGTATGGGATCTACACAAAAAAGTTCCGCGGAAAATTTGAGAGTGGATTATCTTGGACACTTTATATCCGTATTTTACTGAAGGCTTGAAATAATTTATTCCAATCATCTCTTACACCACTGACTTGACAGATGTCATATTGCATTTACAGAAAATCTTATCGTAAAATTTTGAGTGTGTGAAACATCTAGGAAAAAATTTGCCTTTTCTTATTGAAGGCTCACATACATTGTAAGATCAGTTTTAATTGCCATGTTTCAGTATTCTAATGGAGTAGCCTACATAGCAGAAAGATAGAACAAGGTAGTATATGTATAAATTACTCATTTAAACAAGTATAAGTTTTCTTCAGTGAAACAGTTTTGTTTGCTCGTTAGATTTGTAATGGGTTACTCAAACACAAGTATAACTGTGTGCTACTTGACAATAGCCAAGAGTTGATCTTGATTCACGATACATGGCAGCAAAACCGTTCTAATTTTTGGGTAAGTGAACTTTGTAATTGGGTTTAATTTTGAAGAGTGTGAAATTTATTGTATTCATTCGAATTGATTATTTACAACTAGCTGCTTGTTTGTTTCGACTGGTTTTTATTCCTGGAATACAGGAACTATGAGCATTATTAGTCACGAGACTTCGAACACTCATATCAAAGCAACTCCTGCACTGAAAATTCGTGATGCTTCCTTTCCAATTCTTCCAGCTATAAAGGAAAGGAAAACAATAGAAGTTGCTATGAATAGGCTTATTGTGAAACAGCTATGAATATAACATGTTTTTTAGGCAGACACTGTTTAGCATCTCGAGGGCATCGAGAGATATTGACAAGTAGACTACGGGGAAATTTCAAAGATCTTGTTGTGCTACTAGCGGAGCATTCTCACACGATCGCAACGTTCCTAACCGCTCTAACTGTTACCAGGAAAATGAAGTCACCTGTCCTTTTTGTCATGGCGACGACAAAACCAGTTGATAGATATCATTTGTACTTACCTTAGAAATACATTTTGCCGAGAAATAAGAAATGTAAAGATGTTCAGCGTGTCTGTCGATAGCTGGTTTGACAAGTCAAGGAGCAAGTGTCTTTTATAGTAAGATACGTTAATGAAGAAACGGGTGATATTAATGAGCGACTCTTGGCTTTAGAAAAATCACCAACAACAACTGGTAAAGATTTGTCTAGATTATCCAATGAAGCATGTGAAAAAATAGTCTATATTGGGCCTCGGATCTTGTTGGGCAATCACATGATGGGGTATCGAATATACGTTCTCCGTACAAAAGTCTCTAAGCGCTGATTAAGGAACAAAATCCGAGAGCAGCATATGTATGGTGTTGGGCTCACAGACTAAACCTGGTTGTGACTGCTTCCTTCGGATCCTTTGTGAATGCTATGGATCTTTTTGGTAATTTAGAGAAGTTATTTGCATTCATAAGCAACAGCAAAAGACGCGTTCATTTGTTCGAGGAAAAACAAAAGCATTACCCTAACCAAAGAATTAGAAGGTTAAAGCGAGTTAATACCACAAGATGGAAGTCCCATTCATACGTTCTGGAAACTGTATTGATAACATTTGAGGCATTGTTGGAAGCCATAGAGGAAATTCGACACATTGAAGGACCTTCTGATAAGCAAGCTGGCGCCCAGGCAGGGGGGTTTATTGCGTATTTTACTTCGGAGAGATTTGTGTTAACTGCGACAACTTTTGTTAGGATTTTTTAAATCATTGACCCTTTCACAAAGATGTTACAAAGTCCGGACTTAGATTTGTTATCTGCATGCAATGTCTATGCTTGAAACAAACCTAACAGGTATCAAGATCTTCGAAATAACTTTAATAGTATCGTCTCAGATGGGGAGAATTTAATGAAGGGCACTCAAATTGAATTTCAGCCTCTGTGTCACACTCGCTTGAGAAAACATAAGATGCGTGGTGAAATAGCCAATTATGGACCCCAAATATTCATTCAAGGTAGAAACTTTCTACGCCAGCATTGATATGGCCATTACACAAATGAAGGAGCGCTTTGTAGGAGAAGATAATGCTACTACTTTAATGATTCTGAGAGATTTGTCTTTGCTCTCACTGAAACGTCTTTCCGAGATCCGCAAGAAAGGTTTGCCTGAAGATGCATTCACTTCGTTTAGCTCAATTTTTGGGAAATACGTGAACGTTGACGAAGACAGAAAGGAATACATGCCTTTCCTTCTTCTTTCGAAGAGCTTGGGAAAACGGTTGACCTACCTAGGCATCTTCACAGCAAAAATAAATGGGTTGTAGATTCGGACATAGATAGCGAGAAAGACCCGAATTCTCCTGATGATTGTGTGTCGGATGATAACGAGGATCTGGGAATATCTAAACTTTCCAATGTTTGCAGTCTTCCAGAAATTGTCAAAATATTTTGCAAGTCTAAACTGAAAACTGATTTCCCAAACCTTTATTCTCTTCTGAAGATTGCTGTCACCTTGCCTGTAACGAGTGTTACCACTGAGAGGTCATTTTCTAAATTAAAACGAGTCAGTCAAAACTGATTTGAGATCTACAATGGGTGGTGACCGACTAGAGGGCTTGATTGCAATTGCTAGTGAATGGGACATCTCCATTGATTACGAAAAAGTGATAGATATATTTGCTTCATATAGTTCAGTGCTTACGGAAAATCGTATGCTTTAGTGCCACTGATATGTGAAATGTGTCTTGTGAATTGTATAATTATTTCTGTATGCAAAATGGCCGAAAGCTTACAAGCTATAAAATAAGATGTGGTTTAGAAAATAAACGTCATTGACGATGTACTGTTCTCTGAGTGGTGAATATTAACGAGGTGGTGCCAGTGTTCATCTATCGACGCCAATTTTGAAATCAGTTTGATTGCGATTGAGGCACGTGAAATATGAATTAGAATGGCCAACACTAAAAGTTCGATACATTTTCTTTGAAGTTAATGCTTCATATAATTAGAAGAATGTTAAGTGAGCGTTCAGTTAGCTGTATTATCTAAAATGAAGCATTTATTTGTGAGTTAAAAGTAGATAACGTAGCTCTTTTACTAACCAATGATCGGAACATAACGCACTGAGGAAGTGTCGTTTATATCAATTTCAGTGATACAATTAAAGTTTCAAAGCATTACCTTATCTATGTCTGTTGTGTAAAAAAATATTATTTCATACGACCGATTTCTACTTATTTTGTATTTTTGCAAAGAGAATTTTGTTAAGAAAGATTTTTTTGACATATTGAGATTTCGGTTAAAACAGTATCTTAAATTTTTGTTTTTCTTTCTCAAAAAGTCACATTAGGGCGTTGCGGTCGATTGATCACGGTAAAGAGGAAGAAGTAAGATAGATGCAAAAGAAGAATAGCAGCGAGAAGACAGCGGAGTCTACGGCGGTCAAGATGACCATCATCACCGAGCATCTCGCAAATCCGTATGTGCTAGATATGATCTTGTTTTCAAAGTTTACGAGGGGAAAATGCTTTAACACGATATGAAAATGGTTTCGTTGACCTCACTATCAAGTTTACCGACTCAGGGTGAAACCAAGCAGTAGAACTTGAGTAAGTCTGCCAAGTTCGAATTGCAAAATATAGGAGTGGTGGAGCCTCATACAAGAAATTAAAAATGCTGCGTACACAGCTGTAGCTTGAGGTGTAAGTACGAAAACAAAAGAGGCTAAGGCACTAAAAATATTGAAGAGCAACAGCTCAGAATTGAGAACGCCAAGCGTATAAAAAACTATGAAAATTCTTTACCCCTCATTAGACCGCTTAGGAGTTCAAAGGAGTACATTGAGAGTTTAATAGACAAAAACTGCAACATTAGAGTCAACTTAGTATCCAGTAGAACAATTATACCCAACGAAAACCAAAGCGACGTCGAAAATGTTTCCAATTGGATAATAAAAAGAGTACTATTCTTAAAAGATTTATTCAATTCCTGGAACAATCACACAGCCAAATATTGGACAGATAAAACGCGTTTAAATTTCTTTTTTCACCTGCAACAGCAACAGCAACCCTACAGAAAATAACTGGTGCTATTGCCACATATGTTATCAGGTTTATGAAGTGTTATGACCGTTGAGTTTCTGGTAATACTGTTCTTGTGTAAGAATAAGTTAGTTAACTTTGTTTTAGCATACGTTGCTATAAACAACTGTTATATAGATTCAAGATCCTGATTGGTTGTAATTCTCTTATTATATCTTGTCAGAGTTCTATGTATATGGACGTATCTGAAATATGTCCTCGGGGCTAGGTTCGGTTCTACACATTATCGTAGGATATACGTTAGTCGAAAATTGAAGCAATAATTGCATTTAGATATGTATCGACTTATGCGAATCACAGTTGCCAATAAAGATAAAGGCACTTCTACAAATATTATTTGCTTTTAGTAGCTTGTTTATTCATCGGCCATGACTTCTACAAGATGCCTTACACATGTTCGAGTATTCTTATTAATTACGTAGATACGTTTTATAAATATCAAATGCATAGCAGCTGGCTAGAATTATGGCTACTCATGATAAGACAGAATACACTGCCGAACCTGAAGAACACATTGAAAGCCAGCACAGAAAAACTCATCAAGCTCTGATGCGCTTCAAAACATGAGCAGAAAGCTGTCTTGTGTATATGGTTGAACCAAAATTCCTCAACGAGAAGAGTTGTTGTCATAGTAGAGAGTATGCAACACAGTGGTGTAAGCATCGAATATATTAAAATGATGCTTTCTGCATCAGCGGCAACTCATTACATCCTATTGCGGATTCTGATTCTAGCTCTGGTCCCCCTACGGCGATATAATTTACTCGTAACCAAAACGCGTTTTCTAAAAGAATCCGTGGTGTTATATCTCAAATGTTCTCATTTTTAAATTGCAAACAAAGAAGAAGAATGATAGCAAAGGACAAAATAGCTGTACAATGTATATGTCTTTTCGCCACCTGCAACGGCAATAAATGCATGTTCGTTGCTCTCGCAAAAATGTCTTTTTAAGATCTAGAATGATGTGGAAAGTTTCGTTTCGCTTCATATAGCTCAATTTATACGAAATATTTGGTCATTGATGAAGGCTGAAAGGCATATAACATTTTTCAGATTTGTCTTGAACACTATCCTATGAGTAACAAACATATCAACTAGGGTTTCGCAGTCAATGAAGATGTCCCATTTGCTAGCGATGACAAACTAACCCTCTAATCGCTCACCCTTCATCGTATATGTCAAATCTATTTCAGATTGTAAAATTACCTCTCAGTGGACACACTCGTTACTGGCAATAGTAATCATCAGAACATAATGCAGGTTTGGGAAAACAGTTTTAAGTTTTAGCTTGGAACGTATTTTGACAATTCTTGAGCAGGCTTCCAACGCTGGAAGATTTAGATTTCCTCAAATACTCGACAGGAGACCATCAACATGAGAGTTACACTCTTTTCGATGTCAACTTCCAAATCTACATTCAAGTTTGTTTTTTTTTTCGCTGTGAAGATAGGTACTTTTCCGAACTGTTAAAACCGGAAGAAAAAGTGTTGATCTATCTAGCCAACCTTCACAGAAGAAAAAAGTCGATTGTAGATTTGGACATGGATGGAGACGAGTCGTCTAATTCTCATGATGATGTCCATTTGGGGAAATGTTAACCTTTCAGTGTTGGCAGCCTTTCCAAGAGTTGCCAAAATATTTTGCAAGTTAAAACTGAAAACTTTTCCTAAACCTGAATTATCTTCTGAAGTTTTCTGTCGCTTGCCAATAACGAATATATCCACTTAGAGGTCACTTTTTAAGTCGAAACTGATTTGATATCTACAGTGGGAATAGGAGGGACCGAATAGACGGTTTCCCAATAATTGCCAAGGAATAGGGACATTTCCATTGATTATGAAAAAAGTGGTTGATATGTTTGCTCCTTAAAGGATATTGATTACGACAAAACTGATTGTTTAGTGACACTGATATGTGAAATGCTTCAAATGTTGAGTACTCCTAAAATTCACATTTGCTACATATCTAACTGGTCGACGTGGTGTGTCATACAGCGCCAATTCAGTCTGGTGTCCACTCACATTTTTATTTTCCATTTACTAACAAAAATGTTAGTGTTACGAACTATGATGTACACTTAGACGTGGCGAACGTACCAATCAGTGTACCTATATATAGATTTGTTTCTTTTGTGAATAAATTTTGTGACCCTTAGAAATAAATACGTTTCCTTTCTAAAATTAAAGAATACCTATGAAATGCAGCATTTGAAAGTACACTGTCTTTTCTTGGGGTTGGTCAACCTAAAGGGGGTGGGTCCTGCTGAGGTAAGGCTTGCATGACCTCTTTCGAAATGAATGGGCGCCACTGGTCGAGTGATACATCTTGGAAAACTAAAATCCTTGCAGTAGGAAACTATTGGCCATATGGGGCACCGTATGCAAAATGGCCACCAAGACATGGTCCCTGTGTCAGAGAAAACGTGTAATGCCCAGAGAATGAAAACGGTCAAAGATAAATGAGCAGAACAAAAATGCGATTAGGAAATCACAGAGGGTACAGTGCACGGCTCGAGAATGATGCAACAGAAGAAAAGAGGATTAGAGGAAAAGTGCCAGAATGCAAAGGAGGAAATCTAATTCGTAGCAACTGGAATGCGAAGCAAGCTGTTGAATAATGTAGGTTGTAGAAGTTGGAAGGATTGGATTTTGCCCGCCGCCGTCGCCACTGAGACTTGAACGCAATGCGTGCAGGATGTGTGGGAGTCAGCTGCATCTGTAAGTACCGTTTTGTTACTGAGGATCACAACTGACATTACTGCTGAAAGTTAATCGAAATGTAACTGTGGAAAACAGCTCAGTTAATTGTATTGTCTATCTCCTAAATTTGCCTCGCATGCGGTACTGGGTAGGTTGCGTGTGGGCATGAATCCTGCTCCAGCAGGTCATTCTGACTGAGATTGTCCTTGGCTTTCTGTCCCACTTGACGCATGTCGGGATGGTACATTCTGTACGGCCCCGGCCGCTGGCTTTCAACATTCTTGCCCCCTAATCCGATGTGCATTAGATAACTACATGTGATAAAATAAATTCAAGTCACGTACATTCTAGTTCCTGCACTTTACGCAGGAACTTACGAAGAAAAAGTAACTTGAACGTGAGAGGCGAGGACTCACAAAGACAACACACTGGCCATGACACAAAGGAAGAAGCTGCTGAAATTCTGGTCGTTTTAAACGTGATAGCATTTGTTTTGTTTTGGTTTTAATCCCCTTATTCTTTGTATTGAAACTGATACCTTTCTTATTACCTGGTATTATTTTCGTTTAAATTAGTAAACATTATGATGATGAGCGTTCAGTACAAACATTTTAAATACCCAATTCTTTCATTTTAAACAGTTATGACTGCATTTTGCCCAATATAGTTCATCTTGCCTGCGTGTCACTGTTGGCCACATTGCGCAACATTGACCTCTTTACTTTTTCTGTTGTCTGCTATTACACAGTGCAATGCATTGCGTTACACACATTTTATGTTCACGTATGCTCAAATAACTAAATTATCCATGCATTATACTGATTAGGTTTTCAACAGCAGATACTGAAACGAAACATTACTTGTCTTGCTAAAAATAACAGCCAAATATTTTCTTGTTCAATATGCCACTTCAACTGAAGCTGCTACCGCTCATACCACTTGCAAACAACTGAGCCGAGC
The DNA here is from genome assembly GCA_022664845.1 of Lepisma saccharinum. NCBI lineage: Eukaryota > Metazoa > Arthropoda > Insecta > Zygentoma > Lepismatidae > Lepisma > Lepisma saccharinum. Next base: position 14,766 of record JAGDQP010010079.1, read on the forward strand.
AAAAATGCTTTCACTTGTCATGAGGATATAATTTACAGTAACATCTAGTAGCATCAACGGAAAGCTGCAGAGGATACCTGGGGGGGGGGGGGCATATTGGGGACCCGAGCAATAATCGGTACACTTACCTTATAAAAGATGGCGCGATTTATAATAAGAACAAAACGAATGGTGCTATTAAGCATATTAATTAGTGCGATTACTATCGGGAAGACTTGCTACTTCAAAGTTAAACAAGTGTATTGTAGTTTAAACACATTGGTACAGTAGCGCAGTAGAGTAAAAATGAAATTATTTTTCCTTCAAGTCCCCATCTATAAATTTCATTTTAATTTACAATTCAACTACTGAGCTCCCCCCCCCCTGCAATATTTTCTTCACGTCGGTGCCACTGGCTACGACATTTTTCTAGGTTTTCTCAAAATCGTAATTGACTAACGTCCCTTTATTTGATAATCTGGTTACTTCTTTTGTGTATACGTTACATAATTTAACTCTACGTTAATTGATTGTGACTGATTAACTACCCAATTCTCTCATATGTAGTGAAAGTCCAGGCCAGCACCCAGGGGCGTGAGCCCCCTAAAATTTTCCTTGCCCCAATACAAATATTTAATTTTATGTATGTTTCGTAAGCGCAAGCCCTTCCCTAAATTTTTGTGCCCCCTACTCTTTGTGGCTGGCGACGGGCCTGAGTGCAACACTCAGTAGAGACAACACCCAGCTGCTACTGATTTTTATCTGTCTATTGAATATTTGATAGTCAACAGTGACAATACAGATCATGTGAAACAGACAGGTTGCTTTTGCAGAATCCAGGGAATAAATTAGGTACAATAACGTAAATAATACGAATTATAACTTCGTGCATTATACCGAGTTTCGATAAATGCTTACGCCCGTATCTTGTTTTGATCTCCGTCAAATTTTTCCCACATTAGCCAGCCAACCTGCTCTTTTTTTGTTCATCAGTATTAGGCCATATAAGATGAAGGTAATGTTTGACGCTGCTCATTATTTTCCCACTGAAAAGTAATCTTAACAAAACTTGACTTTGCTGTTAAAAACACGCTTTTTGAACATTTCCGATCCAAAGTACGAGTAAATTGGGGAAAATATATTTATTTTGACATCATCCTTAAACAATAGGTATAAATAAAAAAAAAACTAACATACATATCGAAGTTGTATAAGTTTGGAAGATCGCTTAAAACAAAATAGTTTTTCCAAATTAATCGGCACCTTTTCATAATTGCTTGAACTCACACTACGGTGCACCCATAGATCTATGGAGTATTGTCTTAAACAATATGATTTCTGGATTTAGGGTGAAAAGTTGTCTGCATAATACGCCTGTTTCGTTTATGTCCTAGCAAGCCACGTTAGGACAGGAAGTGAGTGAACATGTTACTGAACTGAATTTCGCTTAAGGCTTTTAGGCAACTTTGGCTTAGGCCGGGAACGTGCTATTGTTTCTTGAAAATAATCTAAGTACTTTGTCTTGCATGTAATGAAGAAAACAATCTAATCAAATGTACGCGTATATTGCCAACCTTACTCTACATTAGCCAGCCAACGCTCTAGAAAATGTCTATATAGTTCATCACATACTTGAATAAATTGAAGTCCTGTGAAGGCGAGGTTACTTCTGCACAAATCTCTTCACTGAAAAGGTCCCGGAACACTGGGTTACTAAAAATTCAGGAATACATTCTTTGCTCACTTTAAAAGTCAATGTTAGCTGTTTACTTCTTGGCATTCCTTGTAATCAAGTCATAACTGAGGTGTCACGCAAAAGCGAACATGTCCAGTAGATATAGTTTTTCACAATCAACAAAATCGTATCCCAGCCCGCCATATGCATTTATGTGAACCATGCATTTTTACATGCTTTTTTATCATTGAGTACGTTCGCGTTTGCGTGACTTTCATGCTGTATTGCCAGCAGAGCCCTGCACGGGCCGGGCGCGCCCGTTCGGCCCGGCGGATTACCCGACCCGGCGAACTGCCCGGCCCGGCCCGTTTCAAGTACACCGGGTCGGACCGGGCCGGGCACATTCCGGGCCGAGCTGGGCCGGGCTCATTCCGGGCCGAGCCGGGTCGGCCCGGACACATATGATGTGGGGCCTTCCTTGCCGGAAGTACTTCCTTGCCGGATCGGGTTGGACACTTCAAAAGTCGGATCGGGCGCTAATACTATCTGCCTATGTTAATCGTAATTTATTTGGATGCAACTTCCAATACAAAATAAACTATTGATAACGTATCACGTGATATAGATTCCGGATACGGCCATCTTGGCCAAATTAGCAAATTTCGATTTCCGCATTGAAATCCACAAGGAAACGATAATGTAGTCAGCATGACAAGCGAAGCTTGAAATTCGAATCGAACAATCC